>BQNB010041349.1:6635-44942 GCA_026074375.1 Tanacetum coccineum
TAGATTTTCTATCCAATCTAGAATTTCTGATATTGATAAAATGTTTGATAATAGAATCAGTAATGAAGATCTTCTTAACGAATGGATGTCTCTTCGGAAAGACCTTCATGATATCAATATGCGGCATTCTTTAGACCTGGCACAAAAAGCAAAAATCAAATGGTCTATTGAAGGTGATGAGAATTCTAAATTCTTCCATGGCATTATTAATAAGAAGCAATCTCATCTTGCTATTCGTGGTGTTCTTGTTAAAGGGGATTGGATTGACGATTCGGTTAAAGTGAAGAACTAATTTCTTAATCACTTTTCTAATCTTTTTCTATGCCTTATGGTCCTTCTATCAATCTTGATCCTTCCATGTTTAAGCAACTTTCTTTAGAGCAGAATATAGTTCTTGAATGTGATGTTACGGACAATGAGATTAAGAGAGCGGTTTGGGATTGTGGTACAAATAAGTCTCCTGGACCTGATGGGTTTTCTTTTGAGTTTATTCGTACTTATTGGAAGATCATTAACCAAGATGTGATTAATTCCGTTCGGGAATTTTTTGCAACTAGTAAGTTTCCTCTTGGAAGTAATTCTTTATTTATTACCCTTATTCTTAAGAAATAAGACGCAAATCTGGTAAAGGATTTCCGTCCGATTAGTCTCATCGATAGCTTTTACAAGATCATTGCTAAGATATTGGCTAATCGTCTAAGCATGGTTATCTCTGATCTTGTTAGTGATGTCCAATCCGCCTTTGTCTCTAATCGGAAAATTCTAGATGGTCCCTTCATTTTAAATGAGCTTATATCATGGTGCAAAAATCATAAAAGAAAAGCTATGCTTTTTAAGGTGGACATTGAAAAGGCGTTTGATTCAGTTAGATGGGACTATTTAGATGGTATTCTAAGTAATTTCGGCTTTGGGACTAAATGGAGAGGGTGGATTCAAGGTTGTCTTACTTTAGCAATGGGGTCGATTCTTATTAATGGCAGCCCAACTTCTGAATTTAAATTTCACAAGGGTTTGAAGCAGGGAGATCCCTTATCTCCTTTCCTCTTTATATTAGTTATGGAAAGTCTACACCTTTCGTTCAACAATATTTTGAATACAGGTTTATTCAAGGGTTTGCGTATTAACGAAACCTTAACTTTGTCCCACCTTTTTTATGCTGATGATGCAGTTTTCATAGGTAAATGGGATAGGGCGAACGTTGTCACTATTGTTCGCATGCTTAAATGTTTTTTCTTAGCTTCGGGGCTCCAAATTAATATCCATAAAAGTAAGCTTATGGGTATAGGTGTTTCGCATGAGGAAGTTAAAGCTGCTGCCAAAATCATTGGTTGTGCTACTTTTACAACGCCTTTTACTTATCTTGGTGTCAAGGTTGGGATATCTAGTTCTAGACGAAAGTCTTGGGATGATGTGATGGACAAAATAGCTTCTCGTTTATCGAAATGGAAAACCAAAACTCTTTCAATTGGTGGTCGTCTCACATTATCTAAATCGGTTCTCACTTCATTGCCTCTATACCAAATGTCGATGTATAAAGCTCCTATGGGTGTCCTTCATAAAATGGAATCCTTGCGTAGCAGATTCTTCAATGGGGTTGACAAGAACGAAAGAAAGATTTTTATGATCGGTTGGAAGAAAATTTTGGCTTAAAAAAAAGGCGGGCTTGGTATATCTAGTTTTTTTGCTCTAAATAGAGCTCTATTGTTCAAATGGGTTTGGAGATATTTATCCCAAGGTATGTCTCTTTGGTCTCGTCTTGTTTCTGCTATTCATGGCGCGAAGTTGTCTTTTGAGCCTACAGGTTATTCTTTTAGTTCTTCTCCTTGGAACAATATCATTAGAGAGGTTGGCTCCTTATCTTCTCAAGGTATTAACTTTCTTTCGCTATTGAAGAAGAAAGTAGGGAATGGAGTTAATACTTCATTTTGGGATGCTACATGGCTTAACGATACTCCTTTAAGGCAATTATTCCCGCGGTTATATGCTTTGGAGAACAGGAAGCAAATCACTGTGGCAGATAAATTTAAAGATATTTCTCTTTCTGGTTCATTTCGTAGATACCCTCATGGAGGTATAGAGGAAGATCAATTTCGTTGCCTTGTAGATCTTACTGCTTCAGGTATTTTATCTAATTCTGTTGATAGATGGGTGTGGCTTCTTGATTCTTCGGGTGAGTACTCTGTTAGTTCGGCTCGAACTTACATTGATGATTTTCTTTTACCTACGGTAGGTTCTCCTACTAGATGGGTAAAGGTTGTCCCGATAAAGATTAATATTTTCGCTTGAAAAGTAAGTTTAGATAAGCTCCCATCGAGGTTCAATCTATCTCTTCGTGGGATAGATATCCCATCTATTATGTGCCCTATTTGTAACTTAGCAGGAGAATCTAGTTCCCATCTTTTTTTTTCATGTTTAATGGCTCGTTTTCTTTGGCGTAAAGTTGCTCATTGGTGGGACTTAATTATTCAAGATTTTTCTTCCTATAAGGATTGGATTGCTTGGTTTAATTCTATTAGGATATCTAAAGAGCTTAAAGATGTTTTGGGAGTTTGCTATGTCCTATGGTGGGTGATTTGGAAATTCCGCAATCAACTTCTTTTTGGAAGAGCTAAGCCGCGTATGGATATTCTTTTTGACGAGATTGTTTTATTATCTTTTACTTGGTGTTCTAATAGATGTAAAAACAATCTAGATTGGATCTCTTGGATGAAATATCCTAGATCTTTCTTTTTGTAATTTTCTAGCTCCTTACTAGTTTTAATATAATTTGTCGTTAAAAAAAACTTATTTCTATTTCTTCTCACTTCTTCAACACTCACCTCCCACCACCATCTTTAATATTCATTTGTTTTTATTTATGTTTTTATCTGTTTTTGTACGTTTTCGTACGTTTTTATATTCATTTGTATGTAGTTTGTTCGTTTATTTTATCCGTTTTATTAACGTTTTTGTACGTTTTTTTAGTTTGTTATACGTTTCATTCGTTTTCGTATTTTTTCGTCATTCTTTACGTTTCCATAGGTTTCGTACGATTTTTACGTTTCGTCTGATTTTTTATCTTCAGCCGTTTCGTCCAATTCATTGTGCTATTGTCTGTTTTCATACATTTTCGTACGTTTTGTACATTTTCTTACGTTTTCGAGTCTGGTTTTAACGTTTTCCTGCCCGTACCTTGAAACGTTTTTCCGTCTGTTTTTCGCATGTTTTCCTTAGACCTACGTGTTTTCATCCGTTTTCGTTTTGTTTTCGTACGTTTTTCATTCGATTTCGTCCGTATATTCTTGCATTTTCGTCTGTATCACCGTAACGGTTTTATACGTTTTCCTTGCCGTTTTTCCATATATTTCGTACGATTTCTTACGATTCGTACGTTTGTCCGTTTGTCTAAGTTTTACATCCGTGTTTTGACAGTTTTTCGTCCGTTTTTTTACGTTTTTTCCGTATGCGTTTTTTACGTTATTTTTTTTATTACTGTTTTCAATCCGTTTTCAGTCGTTTTTATACGTCTTTGGACGTTATTATACGTTTTCATCTTTATAAAAAACGAAAAAAATGTATGAAAACGTAAAAAAAACATACACATACAGATAAAAACTTACACAAACGTATAAAAAAGTGAAAGAAATATGAAAACGTACAAAAACGTAAAGAAAATGTATAAAAACATACACGAACGTAGAAAAATGTAAAAATAGTATGAAAACGAGCAAAAACGTAAAAAAAGGTATTAATATTACAAAAATGTTTAAAAACGAATAAAAACGAATAAAAACGTATAAAAACGGAGAAAAACTTAAAAAATAGACAAAAACGGAGAAAAACGTAAAAAAAACTGACTAAACGTACGAAAACGTAAAAAACGGACGAAAATGTAAGAAAAAGTACGAAAACGGATAAAAACGTACGAAAAAGTATAAAAATGTAGGAAAACGTATAAAAAAAGTATGAAAATGTACAAAAACACTATTGAAAAAGATAAAGAAAAAGAAATGTTTTATAGATGAAGAGATAAAACCTTTGAAAAAACAAACGAAACCTTAGACTTAATTGCCCGACTAAATATTGGGTACTCCATTGAAAGCGAAAAATCTAGTACAAACTTCATTCGCAATTAAGTTTAATCTTTTATATATATGAGTCGGCAAACGGGCTTGACAGAACTCGAGCCTAAGCAATCTAACTCTAAAGCTATCGCTCGGCTCGTTTAGATTTATAAGGCTCGATTTAAACCTTGGCTCATTTCGAGCTTTACGTTTAAAACAAGCTTGGGTCGTGATAATTTGTAGAACCCCGGGCTTGTAACTGATCCAAAACGAAAGAAAGCTCAACCTAGGCTCGGGATGTTAATTAGGCTCAACCATGTTTGTATACATTGAGTTCATATAGTGTTAAAAGTATTTTTAACCCAAAGTAATAACTATATGCATAACGCGCGCTAGGCTCGTTGAGTCTCACTAGCCGATCGGTCTTTAGGTATAGAGCTCGGGCTTGAGCCCGTTTATTAAATGAACCTCAAACTAGGATTGAGGTCGAACTTGGGCTCGTTTCAAGCATCTACCGAGTGAATCCTGAGTACTTCACGAAACGGTCGAGTACGTCAACTTTCATGCGCCAGGAGAAAAAATCAATTTGAAACAAAACGAGTTGGTTTAATGTTGGATATTTGTAGTCATGTTATCCACACAGAAATTGTAATTAATCATGTAAAATTTTGAAAACGAATTTAATGCTAGACAGTAAATATTAACCTTTTATGGTGAATAATCTAGAGTACATATGCATTTAAGTACTGCCACATGCATACTACATATACTACGTAAATGGTAAAAATCAAAGTTTTGAACGTTTTCTTTACACCGATTACGACATAACTTCTATTTTTAGATCGTTAATGAGCCATTGCAAAGTAATGGTTTTTACCAATTCTAGACAATGTAAACAATCAATGGGTCACATACTCACATGCCTTAATTTTAACTAATTTCTTTTCATAAATTACGTTTTCGTATCAAATCTTTGGACTACACCATACGACACTATCAAACTTGATCTTCCCGTTCAGTTCATATATACGAGGATTTTGCGGTATGGAGATCGACCATATCTAGGTCACATTTACGTCACGTGCTTTTCTAAGAACTTGGACCACATGTACGGAGACCAGATCGTATGAAATGTTTAGCGACCACCGTTAAATGCTCAATTACTTTACAATATCACAGATTAGTCTAAAGTGGTCAACTACATGTATCTACCAGTTAAAACGATCATATTAGTTTAGTACGTGTGAATTGGACCTGCAATAATAACGATCGAGAGATTACATCTAATTAGAAACTATTTATTTAAATGCGTTTTAGATTACATTTAACATCAAGAAACAATTGATTTACATGTATGTCAAGCTTTGTAAGTTTAATGTTGTCAATGATTCTCATATCATTATAGGGTCACATAAAACGCGTTTCTAGTCAGAAAGCAATCAAAGAAGTAAAACTAAACGATACGCTATCATCAAACTACTTTCGGTTTAATGCTTTATGCAAACGCTAAATAGTTTTCTTTTGAAATGCAGTGTGATTGTCTTTGAGGGAAAAAGGCTTGTAATTCACTTTTTTGCATAAAAAGGGAATCAAACATCAAGCAATGCTAACTAAAATTCCACTTAATTAGTGCTTTTCTAAAAGTCCCAACGGCATCTTATTCCTTTTTTCACGACATTTTTACTTCAATTTTTGGACAAGCCTGACAAATATAGCCCCACACGGCACAAGGCATAAATACTTTATAACTGATACTTCATATTTTGTTTATTTGTAATTGTTATTATAGTTTTTTCTTTTGTTTAAGATTAGCCAGTATCGTAACTAGGGGCGGGTGTGAACAGATCGACCCAACTAGGAATGAGTCCATGGAGGCTTGGGTTAGTTCGACAAGAGATTTAGTAATATGATTGTTGGCCAAATGAGAACATAGATTAAATTGGAAACTAACAAACGGTTCTTTTAAGGTTTGACAAATGCTAAACTGGTATGGGCTTATCACCTTTATTAAGCTCACATTTCTCTTCAAATTCACAATGCTTTATCAAAATGCATTGAGAGTTTGACAAACAAAACTGAAAAACAAATGCTAATCAGAGCGTCCAAAAGTACAAACAAAACTCAAAATAAAGCGAACTCCCACTGTGATGCAATTCAAACAATCAAACAGAATAAACGCAACGAGGTGCACGACCAGAGAAAACTGGAGTGCATGGTTATCAAGATCACGATCTTGATCTTAAGATCGTACAATCTTACGATCCTACATAAGAAAACCTTGCAAGATCGTAGTAGGAGCGGATAAAGCATAGGACCGAAGTAAGATCGTAAGATAGCTAGTAAAATCGTTGGATCGTTATCGATCCCGATCCTAGTAAAAAGCTTACTTTTATTATGAAACATATAAAATAAGCCCACTTGACCCAACTTTGCCCATATACATGGCCCAAATCACAATTAAAATAAGTAAAAATCGTCTTTGATCAATTTTTATCATATACAACAATGGTTTGAAATATGAGCAAATTGCATGTGTTCATAAAGCTACAACTGCTATTAAAAATAACATTTTTTAGGATCTTGATTCCAATCTGGCAAAGACCAAAACGATCATAGGTAGGATCGTGATCTTGATAACCTTGCCGGAGTGGAATCATACATATGCACAAAATCAGCATAATCAAATAGAACCAGGCATAACCAAATGTATAACTAGACAAACGAGTCTGAAAGATACACAAATATACTAGAGCTCAAGCCGAACATGTTCCAATCAATTCCTCAGTATCTATGCACTATCACCTACATCAATTACTTGAAAATTCTTAAGTGTAGGAGGTTATTAGAGGCATTAGAAACTATTCTAGCATTTGAATTTGTTTTGTCTTCGATATGATTTGTTATTTTAGGAAAGTTATTTTTTTAGGTAATTTTAGCACCAATTTTTTTTTTAAATTATGGTATTGAATTGTGTCACTAGTTTCAAGAGGGTCTCACGGATAGGATAAGCTAACAAATACCATATTACTCAAATATCACCCCAAGAAGTGAGGAACATTAGCCTTTCGATTATAGAATTCTTCTTTAATGCTTTTGTTTTATTTAGTGCACCGGTGGTGTATGAATCCTATGCATTTCGAGACCGCTAGTGATATCACATTCGTGTGATTAGAATTCACTAAGTAATAAGAAACATTATGATTAACCATGTTTTTAGCCCATGTGTTATTTGACTTCATTGGTCATTTAATTTTCCTTTACTCTTTTGTTGTCCTCAGTTTTAGTGCAAGATATATTAGAACATCATCTGAGCCTATCTTTTCGTTTTTGTTTATACCTTCACTAAAAAATTGTTACACTCAAATCGACTTAGCCCACATCTATTGTTTTATATGTTTAAATCCTTGTTAGTTATCTAGATAATTACATGTTGCTAAGTCAAGTTGAATATACAGGTTTGGCATGATTCAGACTCTTGGTAGTATTTTATTTATGGAGAAATAAGAAAGAAAGAAATATTGTTACCTAAAGTCATGTGATATGTATATATACTCCATGTGTATTGATCATCCTAATTCAAGTCATTTATCATTTATGTTTATGTTATTGTTCAAGTTTGAGTTATCAAGTTATTTAGTTATATTATGTTTTACCATATCAAAGATGGCAGAGAAAAAGTGTATGTAATAAATGAGAAAAAAACATACGCAATGTGGTATGTGCTTAATTACACATACTTTTTACCTAATAAAACGACCCCAAATGACCAAAAACATACATAAAATGCCAAATATATGCTTGTTTTACTATAGATACTGTGCAGATACCGAATATTCACTAAAGGACAAAAACAAAGCCAAAACCGAGCACGAAAATGAAAAGGTCGTGAAAAGTCAAAGTCAAAGTCAGCAAAATTCAAAATCAAAGTCAACACCGAAAAGTCAAAGTCAAAGATGAAGCCGAAAACGAAGAAATCTTAAATGGACCAACCCGCACCCATTTAATGGGTCGGGTCAGCCCATTAAGACTTTATCTAAAAGTCTTACAAGCCTTAATGTTTAAAAAGCTCAAAATCCAAAAGCATACCAAACCGGCCCATTAACTAAAGCCCATGACCACTCTTAACAACCGTTAGTCCACAACACCCTAACCCCTTTCACAGTTAGTCCTTAGGGACTAACATTGATAGTCCTTAAGGACTAGCTCAATTACCCCTTTAACCTATAAACCATTGCACCCCACGTCCTTTTTTCCTAACCCCGTTACCCTGTATCCCCAAATAAAAAACACCCGCCAAAACCCTCTCACTATTCACCATCCCTGACCCCTCACCTCGACCTCTGCACCCTAAAGACAAACCTATCACTCTCCCATCAAACCCCACTCCATAACACAACAAACCACGTTGGCAATCCCCTAGTTCTTCATTCGTCAATGGTAGAAGACAAGGATTCAATGGCTCAGATTACACAACTTGGGGACCAAGAAAAATGGATGGCTATGATGATGGTTTCACTCTCCTCACACAACAAACACAACAAGCACATGTGCCTGCTTGAATTCAGCTACATATATAGGAGCTTAATTTTCACTTTGAGGAGAATGTTGTTTAGGAGTAGTATAAACTTGTTTTTACTTATTTTACTTTAATGTACTTTACTTTTCAAGCCTTGTAATGTTTTTAAGTTTAATGAAAATTCAAGTTTTATGTTTTAAAATTCTGTCATTTTTAAATTCTGTTTTTACCTTATGCATTTAAGCTTAAAATTGTGTTTTAAAGTTAGTTTCATAAGCTCATTTCTGTTCTAATTCAGTTTTACTCAAAATTCACTCATAAAATTACCAAAGCTACTTGGAAGATAAGCCAATCCTGAAAGGGCTTATAGACCTTACTAGCTTGTTTTTATACAAGCTAGAGCTTGTAGAAAAGCTCTTTTGAGCATAATTATTCCTTGTTTAAGCAATGGATAAGATACTCTCCATTTTTTTCATTTTAGCTTATTTTACTGTTGCATAGCTTAATCTGCTTATATCATTGCTTATTCCTGCTTATTTATGCTTATTATTGTTGTTAAATGCTTATTTATGCTTTCTTGAAGTTTAAATCTTATTTGTTCATGTTTTGAGTTAATACTGCTAGTTTAGCACTTTATACTGCTTGTTCCTATTTGCTTATCTTAAGTGCTTATTCCTGTGTTCTTTTTGCTTCTTATTTATTAATATTCATAGTTGGTTATCTGTCTTTAAAATTCTTGGGTTAAATCAGTTTAAATTTGCTTTAAAATTGATTTTGAAAATTTAAAGGGGTGTTTGGGTTAAGACTTAAAATGGGTCAAAATGAGTTAAAAATGGTTTTGGGTCACTAAGCCATCTTTAACAAGCCTTTTTAAAGTGAATTAATATGTTTTTAAAAGTTTTCAAAGATTAAAATCAAGTTTTAAGGTGTCTTGTACAAATTCCTTTAATCTGTGGTTTTAAAAGTTTTCCAAATTGTTTGTATTTGATTTTTACTTAAAAGTTTGTTTTAAGGTCTTGTTTTTACTTCATGATGAGTCTAAATGCAGTAGGATAGGAGTAGATTAAGTTTTCATTGCCATTTGTGGTTTTGGGTCAAAACTGTCCAAGTTTGGTTTTCAGTGTGTAAAAGGTTAAACACCATTTTTCATGTTCATTTTTAGATTAGTTAAAATCAGTTTTAGGATCTGAAAATTATAGCATAAGCTCTTTGGTGTATGAACTTTATCTGTTTAAGGTTGTTTTGGATTTTGAAACTCATTTACTTGCTTAAAAGTAGGCCTGCAAAAAGCTTTTTGTCCTTTAAATGAAAACCAAAAAGAGTAAAATTTTGAAATCAGCCTTTTTCATAAGCTTTTTCATGGCTTATCTTAATTTCAAACTCCTTTTTAATTGCTGATTATTGTAGCTTATAGGACAAGCTTGACTTGCATATAAGTCATTAAGCCATAAGGATCCATTTACTAGCTTAAAAATAAGCTAGAAAATGTCCCTATGGCTGTTTGGCTAACAGTTTTAGCCAAAAAGCTTATATGCTTTTTAAAGCTTTCCAGCTTATTTCTGGCTTATTTCAAGTTTCTAAAAAAAGTGCTTTTGTTAAAGTTGGTTTTTAAGCTTATTGAAAAGATTTTGCAAAAAGAAATTTTGAAAAACAAAAAGCTTAGGAATTAGGGAAGTCAATGGTGAGCAAGGCTCGCACCCCTGACCTCAACCCAACTCCCAAGCCTTTAACACACACACTCAACACCAACTCGCCCTTGGGTCTTTTCTGGTTATACTCTGCACAATTTAGTACTTAACCCTTGTTTTCAGTTTTAGCTTATTAAGCCTTTTTAGCTTTTTAACAGCTTATTCGTTAAGCCATTTTTCCAGCTTTCATTTTTCTTAGATTCTGCTTTATTCAAAGTACTTTTCCTTATTTTTTTAGATTTTTATAAAATAGTTTAATATTTTTTATAATATTTTTAGATTAAAACTTTTTTTAATTTATAATAAATAAAATAAAAGTCAAAAAAATATAATTCTTTTTTTTTAATTTTCTTTTATCATTTAGGATTGTTAAAAATTAAATTTTTATTTGTAGGGTTAAAATTTTAAAATTTGGTTTCTTAAAGAACGAGTTTTGAATCCCGTTATCGTTTTTAGTGTTTTAAGCCTTATTTGCTTTCGTTTTTAGCGTGCCTTTACTTATTTTGCATTCTATTAGTAGAAATAGATAACCAAATCCAATTTGTGATATTCAAGCATTGTTCTACAAACGTTACCTCGATTTTCAAATTCACACCTCGTCGGGACACGACCCGGGAAGGTTTTAGGGATTTTACTTTGGTCAAAAGTAAGTATCTTTTAAAAAGCATCACAGAATTCTTATCTTTGATATTTTTGGGACTACTTATTATATATTTATATTATATATATAGTAAGAAATATTGAAATCAATTTTTGACGCCGCTGTCGGGGAGGTGTGTTACGATTATCGTGTTTCGTTTGAAGATTGGTGTTTGAAGACCCTTCCCCGTGAAGTTATCGCTTTCTTTTGTGAATATTTTCAATTAATCAAAAATACCAAAAAAAAATCAAAAAACAACCAAAACGGCCGTTGTGTCACTTGTGAATTCGACTCACCTTTAGATTACAAACTACAAGAGAGGTATAAGGAGGGTCGATCCTACGAACTTCAACCCGAAAGAAGAAGGTTTTTAATAGCTTCGCGCTTACCCGCTCCTCCGCTTCTTTGTACGTTTTTTAGAGAGCTACCGTACACTCGTTTGATTATCGGTTACCAAAAATATTTTTCTTTTATATTTATCTTTCAGAAAAGCCCAAAATATTCTTCTTAACCCCATTCCATTAAATTCTTATCTCTTTATCCTCATATCCGTTTAATTCTTCTCTTCATCATGTATGCATTTAAGGAATGTTCGTCTTGTGGAGCTTTGTATAATAAAGATCATTGTTGTTCCGTTGACACTTTTGTTCATAGTCCTAATGAAATACCTGATTCGTCTAAACAATCCCTTCCGAATTGTCCTAAGTGTGGAGACCAGGTTGATGGTCTAGTATGTCGACCTTGTGCTTTTGTGCGAAAGTGTTTGAATGAAGTTTGTTTTACAAGTTGTGATGAAAATGAATCTTTCAAAAATCTTCTCAACCCACCTCAACAAACCCAAACTCACTCTTCCGAGTCATCCAATGATAATACTAACTTTGTTGAGACGCCTCAAGAACCAATTGTCGAAAATCAAGACCTCGGTGAAAATTTTGCATAAAATTCTTCACAAAGTCCTCCACAAATCACCCAAAATTGTTGTTACGTGTGCGACGATTCGTTAGACGGTTTCTTTTGTCAACGATGTACTTGTGAGTCTTGTGGGAACGGTGCTCATTATGGTTACTATTGTCCACCACAAGTTCCGATTATCTCTAATCCGGAACCATGCTACAATCAAAACTTTGATAAGTTCCCACAAACTTCGCCAAGTTTTCAACAACAATATCTTTATTGTACGTGCCAACAGTGTGGTTGCAATCAATATGATGGAGTTTGTTTTTATTGTACTTATGGAAAAGGAACACCAATCAATTTTTCAACTCTGTACTCTTTTAATGATTCTCCAAATTTTTCAAACCACCCTCTACAAAATTCACCAAATTTCCAACAACAATATCTTAGTTGTGAAAATTGCGGGGGTCCTCATGAGACATACCAATGTCAACCAATGAATAAAAATTATTATGAGCCAAATTTTTGCTATAATTCTAATTCTTTTGGTTTTGACTATTTTTTAACCCCCGCAATATCTCGTCATTCATCATACTCCTCTTGAAGAAAGTATGGAAGAATTACGAATTGCGTTTCAAGCTTGGAGTGATAATATTCGGCAAAAGAAAGAGCAAGAAGATAAGCGAATTGCGAAAGAGCAAGTGGCTAAGGCTCGATATTGGAAGATTCCCATTTGCAATGATGATGACGAGGACGATACTATTGCAATCACACACGTCTTACCGACTATGGAACTTGATAACTCTCTAAGTATGGGGGACGAGCATCTTATCACTATTCCTGAAAAGGAGGAGTCTAGTGTTGAGGACCTTGTCCCGATCCCAAGTGAGTCCGATGGTATTTCCGACAACATGTGTGATGTGCCTTTTTTGTGACAATTCAACCCCTCTTGAAGCTTTAAAAGATCATTCTGAGATTTTCATCGATTCCAACGATGATTATTCTTCGAATGATGATGATCCTCTTTATAGTGAGGACATCGATTATGTCGATGCATCACCTCCCGATTCTGACCTCGTCAGCTTAGAGGAGGTGAAGGATTCTGAAGATGGAGAAATTGATACTGATATTCTTCTAACAATCAAGGACGATATTCTTCGTGAGAAATTGTTGAATATCAATCTTCTTATTGCTAAGATCGAAGCATTAAAAGACAATCCCACTCCATCTTCTGATTTTGTAACCAAGTCTCCCTCCACATCTCCTAACTCTTTCCTGGAGAAGACCAACATTTCTTATAATTCTTTACCCGAGTCTGAGACTTTCTGCTTTAATTTGGAAGAGAAAAGTAGTGGCAATCCCACTTCTTATACTGATTTATCTCTTCCAGATATGAAGCATTCTTTTGTGATAGTAAACCCGATTCGGGGGATTTCACTATGGATGTGGTGGAGGATATTTGTGATAATCAAACAAGAGAACCAAGAGTTCATGTGCCTAATGTTTTACCCACCCATACCACCCTTCATCTAGATTCGGATTTCACTCTTTCTAGTGATTCCCTCGGATCCGACCTTGTAGTTTCTTTTCCTTCCGGAACTAGAAACAAGATTTTCGATCCAGGGATACTCATTGAAGTCCAATCCAAGAGATTTCTATCACCAAATGAATTTTTCATTCGTGATCCTCTTTTTCTAGTGTTTAACACTTTGCTCCCATTTTCATCCGAAAATGAGAAAAAAGTTTTCAATCCTGGTTGTCTTTCTTCAAATGAGGAAAAATCTCCTCATCTCTTATCTCATCGGGGCTTTAATCCTTCAAAGCTCATTTCTGATTTTTCTAAAAGCCTGATGATGATCTATAAAGAGGACATTCCGATCTTAGATGTTCCGTTTCTCCATTTCTATCCTCCTTGACAAGCCCAAGTATGGGGGATCGAGTCAGGCTCAAGACTCGGTTAACAAAAATAAGCGCTTCATGTGCGGCAACCCATGCTTATCCTCATATAGTGGTAATGAATAAGTGTATTGTGAGGAGGATCGCCTCTTCTTTTCTCGTGTTTCATGTTGTATGTCCAGGATTGCCTCGGATTTTGAAGCCTCTCATGCTCATGGTTTTGTCTTTCATTCACTCGAGCTTCATATCCTCAGCTTTATTATGGGAATCCAATATCCAAATCTTATCGACTAACGTTTATCTTTGAGCATACTTAATAAACGGCTTAGGATTTACGTAGAAACCCTTCTAAAAACATTGAGGACAATGTTCAATTCTTGTATGGGGGGGATCTATCGATTTGATTGTGCCTGCAGCCGTTGTTTTCACGTAATCCTGTTTTTACCACCAAAATACCAAAAAAATGAAAAAATTTGAAAATTTTCAAAAACAAAATAAGTGTTTTATCACAATGTTGACTTTCCTGCTGGGTAGAATAAGAATAAATTTTGACTCGATCGAGCGTGTTGAGCTCTAGCTTGTTCCTTAACTTTTAGACTAAGCATTCGCGGATCTTTTTATTAAAGATTTTAAATTTGCGAAGAACGAGAAATGATAGAGTTAATTATGAGTTAGATGCTAAACAAGGATTAGTTGGAAATCTTAAGAGCTCATAAGTGTAGTTTGTGGCTTTTCTCTCCCATAAGCTTCTAACCGGATTAATAATACGTGCTCTCTTCGAAAATTAAACTTAATTAAACGTCTATCAACAATTTTTGGAAGTTTGGTGATATCAATAATTTTGTTTTTAGTTTAAATTTATACTTAAATTTTCTAAAAAAAAATCTTTCTTATTATCAGGTAATATAAAGTGTTAGTAAAAAAATTGATGAAAAAATGAGGTAAGTAATAATAATTAAAACTGTGGGCTAATAAAAGTTTACTGCATCTTGCTGGCTCACAACCGATACTGCATGTATTTCTATATAAGGCAACATAGTTATTATCCGAAGAACCGAATAAAGTTTGTTGAATCTTGCGGCTCTACAACGATTGTTGCGGCCTTTTAAAGGTCAGGATTTCCTTAGTTTAAATGATGTGTGATTATATTAAGTGTATAAATGTGATTTGATAAATATAGGAAAAATGTATTTTTCTTAAATTTAAATATGTTTTTGAACTAGACTCATTTGTTTTAAGTTTTGTGACTTTATGTAATATCGGGAAATCCAAGAGTTTTTGAAACCAAAGGTCTCCGTGAGTCCCGATATAGTCTTCTGTGGTTAACATTTTTTTAGGGTGTTCAAAAGCCTGGACACTTAGCGCTACTGGTTGGGATTTCGTCCGAGACGAAAGTCGCTACATGGGATGATCTCGCCTTCAAACTCATTACTTTTGGGTGGAACGTGAAGCATAGAAATTTTGCAAAATGTTTGATCTATGGTTGAAATTCGAAATAAGCACATTCACCTAAGATATAATAATTGTCGGGAAGGTACAAGTATGAGTAGTTTTAGCATCTTAACTTATATTTAACAGTGATTTCGTTTTTAAGCTTGGTTTGGGACAAGTGAAAAATCGGGAACGATGAATTTATCCTTTTTGGGCATTTTAGGATTAAAGTGCTTCTTGTTCTGTGACCCTAAAAGTTATAAGAATAACGAAAGTCCAAACATGTTAGTTAGTTGCTTAAAAAGAAAAGTACAAAAAAAAATAAGAAAAAGGAAAAATACAAAAATATGTGTGGAAATAAGTATAAAAGTTTAAAAATGGTCAAAACGGGGCCTTTCAAAACTAGTGTTTCTTTAATTCCCCTTTATGAACACTTAGCTACTTTTCGAGGTAATTAGTCAAGGGGGATTGAGATTCTTGGTTTTCTTAAGTGTTTACTTATGGCATTGTGTGGGACACGACAATATCTTAGTATGGGGGATTTTGGTATGTGCTTAATTACACATACCATTTATCCATTAAAACGAGCTTAAATGACCAAAAAGATACCCAAAATACGTTGTATTTGTGTGTTTTGCTTTATATACTGTGCAGGTATCGGATATTCAGAAAAAGGACAAAAAACGAAGCCAAAACAGACAAAACCGAGCACGGAAATAGAAAGAGCCTGAAAAAGTCAAAGTCAACAAGTCAAAGACGAGGCCGAATCCGAAGAAATCTTAAATGGGCCAACCCATACCCATTTAATGGACCGGGTCAGCCCATTAATTATAAGTGTTATAAGCCTTAAAAGTCCAAAATCCTTTGTATCCCTTACCCGGCCCAAACAAAAGCCCAAACCTTACACCCTTAACCCACTTAACCACTTAACCATAACACCCTTCCCCCTTTTTACATCATTAGTCCTTAAGGACTAACAAGGTTAGCCCCTACACCTTTTCACCCTTTGCACCCATCATCCTTTTCCCCTAACCCCGTCACAAAATTAAACCAAACAGTACCCCATACCCATTTCCCGCCTAAACCCATTATTCATCACCCATGTCCTTCACCTCGACCTCTGCACCATCAAACAAACCCATCACTCTCACCCACTGCTCCACATCACAAACCAACAAATCCATGTTGGCAATCCTCTCCAACCTTATTCGTTTATGATAGAAGACAAGAAATCAAATGTTGAGATTGATGGACTTGGAGAACACTCAAGAATGGATGGCTATGATGATTTTGCAACTCTCTCCTCACAGAAGTAACACAAGAAGCACACCCTGTGCCCTTAGTTTTCTCTATAAATAGGCTAGGTTTTCCTTTGTAAAAGTATCTAGTGTAATTTTAGGAGTAGTATAATTTTACTTTTAGTGTTTTTATGTCAATTAAATTCTGTCATTTTACTTTCAAAAGCCTTGTAATCTTTTAATGTTTTGAATGAAATTTATGTTTTATGAAAATCTGTCCTTTTAAGCTCTTTTGTGCATTTCAGTTTTCAACTGTTTACAAGACTTATTTATAAGCTCTTATAAGCTTATAAAACCATCTTAGATTCATTTAAGGTTTTCAAAAAGGTTTTATGTAAGTTACTGTTTCATTACTCAAGATTTGGTATTTCAGCCTTTTTTAAGATAAGCTAGCCATGGATGAGCTTATGGGGTTTTTAGATTGCTTATTTATAAGCTGGGTAGGATATTAGAGCTTCTTAGGTTATAATAATCCCTGTTTGGTGCAAGGGATCAAGGTACACTTTGTTTTCTCTTTAAATCTTTTCTAAGTGCGTATTTGCTTAAACTGCTTATTGCTTATTTCTACTTATCTAGTGCTTATTAATTGTTTAGATCTGCTTATTTCAGCTTATTTTTGTCTTTAGATGTTACTTAATGCTTATTTGTAGTTTTAATTTCATTAGCTAAAGTTTACATATAAATCTGTCAAAAAAATCCAAAAATATAGCATTAGCTTATAGCTTATTGAATAGTGTTATTTAATAGTTAAAATTTGCTTATTAGATCTATTATAGTCTTATCATTATCTCGTATTTTAAATCCAAGCATTAAATCAGCATTTTATAGCTTAAAAATGGGAAATCAATTGATTAAGGGGTGTTTTGCATAAGGCACAAAATTGGTCAAATGAGGTTGAAAATGGTTTTTGGCTCAAAAGTCAAATTTAACTAGCTTTTAATAAGCCTTTTAGTCAGTTATTTTTAGTTTTTAAAAGCTAAAGTTCAAAGTTAAGGTTTATGGAAACCAAGTGTTGAATCTGTGATACTTAAGCTTTCTTAATCAGCTTATTAGTGTAGATTTTATTCGGGAACTATTTTTTGTTTAATTTGTGTCTAAAATAAGGTGGAATAGATCTATTTTTAAAAGTGCAATTGTCTTTCAAGCATAAAACAAAAATCTGTCTAAGTGTCCTAGTATAGTTCATAGTTAAAAAGTCCCAATTTCATATGCAAATCTAGGGTAGTTATAAACTGTTTTAAGGTCTGATTTTGTTTGCATAAGCTCATAGTAGTGTGAGTTTGATCTGTGTGAGCTTATTTTAGGATTTATAGCTTATTTATATATCTGTTTTTAGGCCTGCAAATTAGACTTTAATGTTTTGATAAAAATTTGAAAAGCCAAAAATAGTATAAACAGTCTGTACTAGCTTTTTCTTTTAGCCTTTTCCTAGCTTATTTAATTTTCAAAATACTTTTTAATTGCTGATTTAGATAATTCGAAGTATAAGCTTTAAGGTTTTATAAGTCACTAAGTCATAAGGATCTGTTTAAGAGCTTAAAAATAAGCTCAAAAGTAGTCTTTTACCTTTAGGTCTGCCAGTTTAAGTCTTAATTGGTTTCCAGCTTTTAGAGCTTTCTGAGAGCTTTTCAGCTCTCTTAGTTAGTAAAATTGTTATCAAAAGTGCTTATTAAGTCTAGTCAAATATCTGTGTTAGCTTATTTTTCCTTTTCATGTGCTTTTTAAGTCTAAAAAGCCCATAGTTTAGCCCTTTTTTTTACTTAGTCTAAAAAGTCTAAACTGTCACGTTTTCTTTTTGCTTATTTTTGGCTTATTGTTAAGTTTTATAAAAAGTTTATTTTTTAAAGTTTGTTACTTTTGCTTATTTTATAAGTTTCTAAAAAGAAAAATAAAAAAAAATGTTTTCAAAAAAAGTGAGGTCACAGGGGTCGAACCTGTGACCTCCCCTTTACACACCCAACGTATTTAACACACACAACTCAACCACTGCCCTTGGGACTTTTCACCTGTCATCCTTTGCAAAATTTATTATTTACCCTTCTTTTTGCCATTTAAGCCAACAACCCATTTTAGCTTAATTACAGCTTATTTCAATAAGCTGTTTTGCCACTTTTATTTTTCTTAGGATTAGCATAGTTCAAAGTACTTTTCATAAATTTTTCAGAATTTTCCCATTTAGTTTAGTATTTTTAATTAATTTTTTTAGATTAAATCAGTTTTTAATTCATAATAAAAAATATAAAAGTCAAAAAAAATATTATTCTTTTCTTTTAAAATTTTCTTTTATCATTTAGGACTTGTAAAAATTAAATTTGCATGTGTAGGGTTAAAATTTCATGTTTTAGGTTTTAGAGTCGTGTTTTTACGTTCCGTTAACGTTTTTAATTTCGTTTTTGCTTTCGTTTTAGGTTTAAGTTGCCTTTTACTTGTTTTTCTCCGTAGAATTAGAAAACCCAATCAAAATTTGTGATATTCAAGCATTATTCCACAAACCGATCCTCGATTCTCAATTCACGCCTCGTCGGGATACGACCCGGAAAGGGTTTTTTTTTGGATTTTACTTTGGGTAAAAGTAAAACTCTTTTAAAAAGCCTCTTTGAATATTTATCATTGATATTTTGATAATTCTCATTATATATTTATTATATATATTTTTATATATACTAAAGGAATTATTTTAAGTAGTCAATTTTTGGCCCCGTTGCCGGGGAGGTGTGTGCGATTATCGTGTTTACGTTTGAAGATTAGTGTTTGAAGACCCTTCCTCGTGAAGTTATCGTTTTTCAATTGTGAATATTTTCTTTTTATTATAAAACCATAAAAATACAAAAATATTTTACACTTCTATTTTTATTTTCTTTTATTTTAAAATTTAAAAAATAACCGTTTGTTAATTGTTGTTTCGGCTCATCTTTAGTTAACAAACTATAAGAGAGGTATAAGGAGGGTCGATCCTACGAACTTCGACCCGAAAGGAGAAGGTTTTTAAAAACGCTTCGCGCTTACCCGCTCTTCCGCTTCTTTGTACGTTTTTCTAGAGAGCTACCGTGTACTATTGACTTTCGGTTACAAAAAATATTTTTCTTAACCCCATTCCATTAAATTCTTATCTCTTTATCCTCATATCCGTTTAATTCTTCTCGTCATCATGTATGCATTTAAGGAATGTTCATCTTCTGGAGCTTTGTATAATAAAGATCATTGTTGTTCCGTTGACACTTTTGTTCATGGTCCTAATGAAATACCTGATTCGTCTAAACAATCCCTTCTGAATTGTCCTAAGTGTGGAGACCAGGTTGATGGTCTAGTATATCGACCTTGTGCTTTTGTGCGAAAGTGTTTGAATGAAGTTTGTTTTATAAGTTGTGATGAAAATGAATCTTTCAAAAGTCTTCTCAACCCACCTCAACAAACCCAAACTCACTCTTCCGAGTCATCCAATGATAATACTAACTTTGTTGATACGCCTCAAGAACCAATTGTCGAAAATCAAGACCTCGGTGGAAATTTTGCATAAAATTCTTCACAAAGTCCTCCATAAATCACCCAAAATTGTTATTACGGGTGCGACGATTCGTTAGACGGTTTCTTTTGTCAACGATGTACTTGTGAGTCTTGTGGGAACGGTGCTCATTATGGTTACTATTGTCCACCGCAAGTTCCGATTATGTCTAATCCGGAACCATGCTACAATCAAAACTTTGATGAGTTCCCACAAACTTCGCCAAGTTTTCAACAACAATATCTTTATTGTACGTGCCAACAGTGTGGTTGCAATCAATATGATGGAGTTTGTTTTTATTGTACTTATGGAAAAGGAACACCAATCAATTTTTCAACTCTGTACTCTTTTAACGATTCTCCAAATTTTTCAAACCACCCTCCACAAAATTCACCTAATTTCCAACAACAATATCTTAGTTGTAAAAATTGCGGGGGTCCTCATAAGACATACCAATGAATAAAAATTAAAATGAGCCAAATTTTTGCTATAATTCTAATTCTTTTGGTTTTGACTATTTTCAACCCCCGCAACATCTCGTCATTCATCAAACTCCTCTTGAAGAAAGTATGGAAGAATTACGAATTGCTTTTCAAGCTTGGAGTGATAATATTCGGCAAAAGAAAGAGCAAGAAGAGAAGCGAATTGCGGAAGAGCAAGTGGCTAAGGCTCGATATTGGAAGATTCCCATTTGCAATGATGATGACGAGGACGATACTATTGCAATCACACCCGTCTTACCGACTATGGAACCCGATAACTCTCTAAGTATGGGGGACGAGCATCTTAGCACTATTCCTGAAAAGGAGGAGTCTAGTGTTGAGGACCTTGTCCCGATCCCAAGTGAGTCCGAGGGTATTTCCGACAGCATGTGTGATGTGCCTTTTTGTGACAATTCCACCCCTCTTGAAGCTTTAAAAGATCATTCTGAGATTTTCATCGATTCCAACGATGATTATTCTTCGAATGATGACGATCCTCTTTACAGTGAGGACATCGATTATGTCGATGCATCACCTCCCGATTCTGAGCTCGTCAGCTTAGAGGAGGTGAAGGATTTTGAAGATGGAGAGATTGATACTGATATTCTTCTAACAATCAAGGACGATATTCTTCGTGAGAAATTGTTGAATATCAATCTTCTTATTGCTAAGATCGAAGCATTAAAAGACAATCCCACTCTATCTTCTGATGATGTGACCAAGTCTCCCTCTACATCTCCTAACTTTTTCTTGGAGGAGACCAACACTTTTGATAATTCTTTTCCCGAATCTGATATTTTCTGCTTTGATATGGAAGAAAAAAGTAGTGGCAATCCCACTTCTTATACTGATTTATCTCTTCCAGATTATGAAGCATTATCTTGTGATAGTGAACCCGATTCGGGGGATTTCACTATGGATGTGGTGGATGATATTTTTGATAATCCAACAAGAGAACTTTACGTTCATGTGCCTAATGTCTTCCCCACCCATCCCTCCCTTTATCTGGATTCGGATTTCACTCTTTCTAGTGATTCCCTCAGATCCGACCTTGTAGTTTCTTTTCCTTCTGGAACTAGAAACAAGATTTTTGATCCAGGGATATTCATTGAAGTCCAATCCAAGAGATTTCTATCACCGAATGAATTTTCTATCTCATTCATCCGTGATCCTTTTTCTCCATTGTTTGACACTTTGCTCCAATTTTCATCTGAAAATGAGGACAACGTTTTCAATCCTGGTATTCTTGCTTCTAATGAGGAGAAATCTCCTCATCTCTTATCTCATCGGGGCTTTAAAGCTTTCCAACTCATTTCTGAAAGCCCGATGATGATTTCTGGAGGGGACATTCCTATCTTGGATGTTCCGTTTCTCCATTTCCGTCCCCCTTGACCAACTCAAGTATGGGGGATCGGGTCAAGCTTAGTGACCTTAAACAAGCGCTTCGTGGGTGGAAACCCATGCTTATCCTAATATATTTATAATAGTAGTAATGAATAAGTGTGTTGTGAGGAGGCTCGCCTCTTCCTTTCTCGTGTTTTGTGTTTTGTGTTGTATGTCCAGGATTGCCCGGATTTTTGAAGCCTCTCGTGCTCGCGGTTTTTGTCCTTCGTTCACTAGAGCTTCACATCCTCAGCTTCATTTTGGGAATCCAATATCCTAAATCTTATCGACTAACGTTTATCTTTATGCATACTTAATAAACGGCTTTAGATTTACGTAGAGACCCTTCTTAAAACATTGAGGACAATGTTCAATTCTAGTATGGGGGGGATCTATCAATTTGATTGTGCATGTAGTCATTGTTTTCGCGTAATCCCGTTTTTACTATCAAAATACCAAAAAAATGAAAAAATTTAAAAGTTTTCATAAACAAAATAAGTGTTTTGTCATAATTTTGACTTTCCTGCTGGGTAGAATAAGAATAAATTTTAACTCGATCGAGCGTATTGAGCTCTAGCATGTTCCTTAACTTTTAGACTAAGCATTCGCGGATCTTTTTATTATGATTTCAATTTTGCGAAGAACGGTGAAAAGTTAAAGGTTTATTATGAGTTATATGCTAAACAATGGGTTAGTTGGATATCTTAAGAGTCATAAGTGATAGTAGTTTGTGGCTTTTCTCTCCCTTAAGCTTCTTAACCGCACTGAATAATACGTGCCTCTCTTCGAAAATTAAACTTAATTCTACAAATTTTTGAAATATGATCGATATCAATATTTTTGAGTTCACATTTATACTTAAATTTGTCTAAAAGAATTTTTTACATATATCATGGTAATGTTTTTATGTATAAAAAAATGAAATATGATGGTTAATAATAATACTAAAAACTGTTGGGCTATATAAAAGTTTACTGATCCTTGCCGCCTCACAACCGTTGTTGCAGTCTTAAATAAGGCACTTAGAATTAAACGCGACTGATAAAAGTTTGTTGCATCTTGTCGGCTCACAACTGATGTTGCAGCCTTCTAAAAGGTCGAGGATTTCCTTAGTTTAAAGGATGAATAATTATATTAAGTGTAATAAACGTGAATTAATAAATATAGGGAAAATCTCTTTTTCTTAAATTTAAATATGCTTTTGAACTAAGACTATTTCGTTTTAAGTTGTGATTTTATGTATATACGGGAAATCCAAGGGTGTTGAAACCGAAGGTCCGTGAGTCCCGATACTAGTCTCTGTGGTGTGTCAAAAGCCTGGTCACTTAGCCGCAAGGTTGGGATGTGCCAAGATGAAAGTCGCTACATGGGATGATCTCGCCTTCAAACTCATTTCTTTTGGGTGGAACGTGAAGCATAGAAATTTTGCAAAATGTTTGATCTATGGTTGAAATTCAAAATAAGCACATTCACCTAAGATATAATAATTGTCGGGAGTGAAAAGTTTCACAAGGTACAAATACGAGTAGTGTTAGTCGGGGACGATGAATTTATCTTTTTGAGCATTTTAGGATTAAAGTGCTTCTTGTTCTGTGACCCTAAAAGTTATAAGAATAACGAAAGTCCAAACATGTTAGTTAGTTGCTTAAAATGAAAAGTACAAAAAATGAGAAAAAGGAAAAAATGCAAAAATATGCGTCGGAATAAATGTAGATTTATAAAAATGGTCAAAACGGGGCTTTTCAAAATTAGTGAGTCTTTAATTCCCTTTGATGAACACTTAGCTACTTTTCGAGGTAATTAGTCAAGGGGGATTGAGATTCTTGGTTTTGTTAAGTGTTTACTTATGGATTGCGTGTGAGGGACACGACTAATATCTTAGTATGGGGGATTTTGGTATGTGACTTATTTAACAAATTTACCATTTTACCTAGAGAAATCGTGCCTAAACAGACTATAAAACATATCTAAAAAATACATTTTATTTGTGTGTTTTGCATTTATATTTTGTAGGTAACGGATATCTAAGAAAAGGACAAAAACAAAGCCAACACGGACAAAACCGAGCACGAGAATAGAAAGAGCGTGAATAGTCAAAATCAAGGTCAAAGTCAAAGGCAAAAAAGTAACAAAAAGTCAACATAGTCAAGACGGATAGCCCGTGAAAGCGAAGAAATCTAATGGGCAAACCCGTACATTTAATGGGGGGTCAGCCCATTATAACATCAATTTTATAAAACTTATATGTTTTTATGGTCTAAAAACCTCCTCAAAAGTCCAAAACCCTTGACCGGCCCAAAAGACCAATACCTAACGAATAGCCTAATCACATTTAACAGCCAGTTGCCCCAAAACCCTTTACCCATTTGCATCATTAGTCCTTAGGGACTAGCACTGCTAGTCCAAAAGGACTTACGGTGCCAGTCCTTAACGGAAACAGAGCTAACAATCGCTAGCATTTTCACCCCTTATTCCCCAAAACCAATTACACCCCACATCCCTTTTTCCTAACCCTGCTACTAAATTAAACACACAGTATACCAAATCCCTTTTCCCGCCAAAGCCCTTTTGATACTATTCACCATCCCTAACCTCTCACGTCCCTTTCCCTCCTTTCCCAAAACCCCAAACGAACCCCACAACAAAACCCCACATCACAAAACTCCAAACCATGTTGGCAATCCCCTCATTTCTGATTGGATGATGAACAAGGACCAAATTCAAGGGCTAAGATGAGTTTGCTTGGTAACCAAGAATTTTTGATGGCTGAGATGGAAGCTTTGAAGCTCCTCACACAACAAACACAACAAGCACAAGTGCTAGCTAGAATTCGGCTATAAATAGACTAGCTTATTTCAGTTTTGGAGGTAGCTTAGGAGTAGTGTAGCCTTGTTTTTTTTACTTATTTTTACTGCTTATTTTACTTTAACTTGTACTTTCCTTTCAAGCATTGTAATTTTTTAATGTTTAATGAAAATTTCAGTTTTTAAGGTTTTATGTTAACTTGTTTTACTCTTATGCTTTTTATGTTAAAAATTGTTTCCAAGTCAAATTTTTATAATCTTTTTGAGTATTATAAGGTCATTTAGTTCTTTTTCTTTACACTCAAAGTTTTATGGTTTTTTTAGCTTTATGGTTGATAAGCCAAAATTGAAAGGGGCTTATGGGTTTACTAGCTTATCTCTGATAGCTTGAGCTTGTTGAATAAGCTCTTTTGAGCATTATGTATTTTTAAGGCAAAGGACTAAGGTACAACTTCATTTTCAATTTGTAGCTTATTTATGTTCATTTAATTATTTATGTTTTTATCTGCTTTTCTGTTATTATCGTTATGTTTGCTTATTTCGATGTGTCATTCTGCCTTAATTCTGCTTAATGTACTTAGCTTTATAGCTTTTTAAATGTTTTTAGATTTAGTTTTCTTAAAATCTGCCCCATTTTTAGTTAAAACTGCTTGATAGCTTAGCTTAATGTAGAGTGCTTATTTCTCTTTGGTTTTTGCTTAATTATTCTTATTATGCATAGACTTAATCTGTTTTAGCTTTACAAGTTTCTGTTTTTAAGCTTTTTTTTAATGGATTTTTAGTTTTTAAAAGGGGTGTTTTGCTCAAGTTAGTGGTAACTATGGTATATTCCCCACTGCTGAGCTTGTTTTGCATTTAAGCTCAAATTCATTAAGCTCTAAATTTGGTCCTTTGATAAGTTTTAATAAGTTTTTATGGTTCACATTTTAGTTTTAAGGTCTTGTTTATTAAATTTTTAGAAACTGTGTGTTTTTACTTGTTCAAACAACTTATTTTTAGATTTTACTTATAAGTTGCTTTTAAGGCTTGGAATTTGTTCTTAAATAGCTCATTATGCATAATAATGAATGAGTCTTAGGCCTGCATTTGACAATTATGGTGTAGACATAATCTGTCCTTTTTTCTAAAGTTTTTAGTTAAAATTTCTTATTTAGCCAGTTTTAGAACTTAATTTAAATTAGTGTTAGGTTGTTTTAGGTTCTGAAATTTCTTGCATAAGCTCTTTGGTGTATGTTGATCTGTTTATGCTTATTTTTTGTTTTGAAACTTATTTACTTGCTTAAAAATAGGCCTGCACTTTTGCTTTTATCTTTTCAAAAACTTGAAAAATTCAGCTCATACTGAGTAAAACAGCCTTTTCATAAGCCTTTTTCATAGCTTATTTGATTTTCAAAATGCTTTTTGTATTTGTTGTTTTAGATTAGGGTTCATGTAGGATAACTTTAGTAGTGTTACAATATGTCATTAAGCCATAAGGATCTGATTTGAGGCTTAAAATTAAGCCCAAAAGTGCCTTTTTGGCTGTTTGATTACCAGTTTTGGCCAATAAGCTTATTAGCTTTCCTGAGCTTATTGGCTTATTGGATTTGCTTTGGTTGTGTTTAGAGTGCTTATTAGGATAGGTTTAAGGTTCTGTTAGCTTATTTAGCCTAGGGTAGAGCTTATTCAAGCTTATTAGCCTTGTCAGCTTAGAATTTTAAGTTTAAGATCCTTGTAAGTGAATCTGTCATTTTAAGCTTAGTTTAGCTCATTTTGTTAGCTTATTTTTGATTCTTAGTGCTTATTTAGTTTAGCTTTTAGATTGTTTTTGCTTATTTTCTTTTTCTTTTTGCTTATGGTGTCTAAAAATGCTTAACAGTTAGTCCTTTAAGTCACTCAGTTTAAAAAGCCAAGTCTGTCACCTTTTAGAGCTTATTTCCAGCTTATTAGTTAGTTTTATAAAAAGTGTTTTTTACAAAAAGTGCTTATTTTTAGCTTACGTTTAAGTGTGTAAATTTTTTTTTATAAATAAAAATACTTGGGAAATTAGGAAGTCATGGGTGAGCAAGGCTCGAACCCGTGACCTCTACAACCTCTACCAAGCACTTTAACACAACACACACTCACCAACTCGCCCCTGGGTCTTTTCTGGTTATGGTTTGCATAATTAATTACTTTACACCATTTTAGCCTTTTTGGTTATAAGACCGTTTTAGCTTAATTCCAGCTTATTCAAATGAGCTGGTTTGATTTCAGATATTATTTTGCCTAGGTCGTTTTGCTCACTCAGTTATGTTGCGTTTTTTTGTGATTTTTTTCAGATTTTCCAAATTAGTTTGTATTTTTTTATTAAATTTTTTAGATTAAATCGTTTTTATTCATAATATAATAATATAAAAGTCAAAAAAATATAATTCTTTTTTTAAATTTTCTTTTATCATTTAGGATGTTTAAAAATTAAATTTTTATTTTTAGGGTTAAAATTGTAAAATTTAGTTTTTTAAGGAACGAGATTTATATCCTGTTATCGTTTTTAGGGTTTTAGTCTTAATTGCTTTCGTTTTAGCGTGCATTTTTACTTGTTTTGCATTTTAAATTATAGAATTAGAAAACCAAATTAATTTGTGATATTCAAGGCATTGTTCACAAAAACGTTACTTCGATTTTCCATTCCCGCCTCTGTCGGGACACGATCCCGGGAAGGTTTTTAGGGCATGTTACTTTTGGTCAAAGTAAATTTCCTTTTAAAAAAGCCTCACGGATAAATACTTAGTATTGTTAACTTTGAGATTGATTCCTTATTATATATTGCTCTATTTATCTTTATATATTATATAGTGATGTTATTATCTTGAGAAACCCGTTTTATTGACAGAACTATACAAAACTACTCTTTAACTAATCTTAGCCTTTAATCTTTTGATCAATGGTTGTAATTAATGGTGGCATTATTGTAATTAATTAAAAGATCAAATGACTTTTCATAATAAGTAGAGGGGCATTAACGGGATTTTGCCTCCAACTTTTCAATAAATTGATACTAATTTAATACTAGCATATATCGGTTCACATATTAAGAAAATACATATCTTTATTTCTCTCCCTTGGTCAGATCCACAAGTCTCAACCGCCATTCATCATGATCTGACCACCGTCGCTCGCCTCTTCATCTCATAACCAAAAATTGAAGTTTGCAGATCCATGTATTAGGGTTGTTTTGACTTTTGATTTTTGGTTTTTAATGGATTGAAAATAGAAATTGGGTATAAGAATCAAACTGAAGAAAAAACAAAATCAAATCTCTCTCGAATGCCTCCTCTTATCGATGATCAACAAAATATTCGCAGGTTCGATCTTTTAATTTTTATATTGGGTTTGGTTCGTTAAAATTGTTTTTCTGATCTAGTTTATTAATAATTGCTTTTGACATTGCGAAATTGTTTTGTTTAGAGATATTAGTTTTTGTTTCTGGGATGATATAGGTTTCGATTGGTTCATGTAAGTTAAATTAAATGGGAGTTTTTGTTGCTGGGATGATGTCGTTTGGTTTTGATGATTAAAATTGTTGGAATACAACCCAAAACCGTTCCTGGCCAGATCAACAAACTAATCAAAAGTGACATCTTAGTCAAAAGTGATGATCATAATAATTAATTAGGTTTTTTTGTGAGACGGTCTAACATGTAGAATGAGATAGATTGGCAAAATTGGTTGTGGGAGCCTTTTACGATTCGGTTATAGTAAGGACAGATGTGTTTGTTTCGAGCTACAGTGGTTGTTTCAAGAAGTACTGTGATTTCAGTTCGTGTCACGTTTGGGAGAGTACCTGTGTGAAGTTCAGAATCTGTTGCTTTTTTATTGTTGTTTTGTTGGTTCTGTTTGCTACTAAGTTTTGTTGCCTGTTTATCTTGAAGTAAAATTTGATGTTGCGTGCTTTTTGTCAATTGGAAGATATGTGCTTATCATTGTTTTCCATTGTCTTGTGGTATTTTGTTTTGGCAGTACCTCAATTGTTTTCATTCAAATAGTGGGTTAGTGTGATCTTTGTGTTTTTATTTGTTTTGCTTTTTGTTATGACTAGACTAATTTGGTTGTTATGGGTCACGGATTATAAGTCGGCACATGTATGTTTTTTAGAGACGTGCACATATGTTATTTATGTTTTTAGAGACATGCACATATGGTATGTATGTCGCGCACATATGTTCTCGATAAATGTGCACATATGTTTTTAGAGACGTGCACATATGTTATTTATGTTTTTTATTTGTTATAAATTTAAAGGTCAAATGTATACATTTATGTTTTTGGTTTTTTTTATATATGTTTCAGTGGGGATGGCTAAAGACGAAGTGTGATGAAGATGATAAAGATAATCAACAAATAGAAGTCGTGCACGTTGTGTGATAAAGATGATTAATAGATGCACTTATGCTTTTAGATGGCGGGCACACATGTGCTCAAAGCCGTGCATATATGTTTTTAAAGTCGTGCATATATGTTTTTAAAAAACGTGCACATATGTTTCAATGAATTTGATAACACATTTGTTTTGTAATTGTATCTTACTTGATATCAAATTTTGTATATGATATTTTTGTTATTGGTTTTTATAAATTCAGACATCATATGTATAACGTTTATGTTCTTCGTTTTAAAAATTGAAATTTAAAGAATGTACACCAGAAACATATGTGCAATTAACATTTTTTGGTAGAACAAGTGATGACTACACAATTGTACGCAACAAACATATGTAAAGTTAATAAAAAACATATATGCATTTTTTTGAAAACATGTATCTTAAAAGAAAAATACAAAATAATTAAAAAAAAAACATGTATGTTAAAAGACAAACATAAAATAAAAAATAATGTCAAAAATTAAATGATTTTAAAAACGTTTTTTAAATAAAAAAAATCAAAAAAGTAAAAAATTAAATGACTAAAAATGCAAAAGAAGAAAAAAAGTATTATTTTTTCTTTCCTAAATTTTAGGAATAAATAAAAGAAGTTTTTAATTAAAAAAGTGTAAATTTTTTTTTTTTTAAATTCTGAAAAATAAGTGATTTAAAAAATGTTTTTTATTTAAAAATAAATATATATATATTAACCGTGTATAAATAAAGTTAACGGTCAACATTCAATAAAAGTCAAGACATTTATTAGTCATTAATTGGTATTGTCATAAAAAATGTGATTGACTAATATACCATTTTCAATTAAATGAAAACATTTAATATTTACTTAATTGTGATTGGTTGAAAAGAGTTCTGCGTTTAAAATGGGTTCTCAATATAACGCGCCCCTATATATATATATATATATATATATATATATATATTTTAAGTAGTCATTAGCACTTCAGGCTAAACCTCAAGGATGGCAAGAGGACCAGTTACCACACAAACTATTTATCAAACCTATAAGTTGTCATCATCAGGTACCCAAACTTTAAGTTAACTCACAAGGGCCGGCTGACTTACTTCCTTAAGTACGATTAGGGAAACTATCTTATCACAAATATGTTTTTAAAGATATTATTAAGGAGGCTGTAAGCCAAGCGATTAATTTACTCACAATATCCAATATAGGAAAAGGCGCAACAGGTCCTTTCATGTCGGCTAAAGCTTTTGATACAATGATGGAGGATCCAACTGACAAAAGATGACCTATCCGTAAGTTATCTCATTATATCTTCTCTTTTGTCGCACGATATAGTGTTTGGATGTTCTTTTTGCTGCTTGAATTTGTAATACACACTATTGATGATCTTATGGGGTGTTTGCACATGAATGTGGTGTTTGGTTTTAGCTTGCTATAAACTGTCAATATGTAATATAGAAGTGTCATTCTATTCACTTATATAGACTCAAGGTACTGCATTTTCTGCTCAAGAAGGAATATTTAAGCCTTATTTTTCTGATGTGTTTGTATTAGTTTATCTGAAATAGCTTAATACATGAGCTATTTCAGAAAGTAAAAAATAATAAAATACTACTTATAATATACGCCAATAAGCTCAAACACCTATATTAATGTCTCATAATGCTCAACAGTGTGCAAAACTGCTCAAATTAATCTCCATTTTTCGAAACAGTGTTTTCTGCATGTTTTCTTCATTTCCTTTCTAGGTCGAAATAATAAAGGTAGAAGTTCTATAGAGGTTAATGCCGATTGATTTATGTAACAACTCCTTTTATCGCTAACTATGCTTATACTCCAATTCAGTTATGAATTGATCATTTGCTCCTTTCTCTTTATCTTTTACAAACTTTTTCTCCATCGTAGAGAATGGAAATCACCAGAGATGTTTTCGATCGCCGTGTTGTTTGGGAATATTATATGCAGAAGCAAAGTCACGGGTAAATTTGAGACTTCACGACCACAGACATCATAGTTTTTTCCCCTTTGACACTAAACCACTTAACTGCACATTCTTCATGCACAAGTCTAAGTGCACCTTTGCAGCTACATTCCATCTTAAGTTGATTTCCTTCATCACATGTATCAAAACAGATCCTGCAAACTGCTTCTTCCTCATCAATCTCTTCGTCATTTTCAACTTGAACATCACTCATTTGATCTTCACTGCTATCAATTTGATTATTATCCTTACGGATCGCAAATGATATTGATCGTACAATAACAATATTTCGTCCAGGCACAGAAAGAGACCTTGAAACAGAAGGCTGACTTGCACGTGTTTGCAAGAAAAACGACAACGTTAATATTGTCACAATGTTTCTTAAGGAGTGTTTCGTTTTTGTTTTGAAAATGATTATCTCATTACTGTGTTTTCAAGTAGCAGATAATCAGTTACAAGTGTTTGTGTATAGCGAGACTGATTATGCTTATTTAGGTGTCATTTTACATATATTTTATTAAAGGATGAGTTTTTCAAACACTCAATGATTATCAAAACTCCTGCAATCCATGTTGTCAAAATTGATTATTGCATATTACAAAATCACTTTTAACGCTAAATGCCAAACACCGTAAGTACAAAAGAATGTTTATTTTCTGCTAAATATTGATGTGTATGTGAGTACAACAAGTTATATACAAGTTTGTTGATGTAAATTGATTGGCAAGAATATCTTACCTATGATTTTTGCTTTTCACCGTATGTTGTGGCTGAAATAGGCGTAGCGACTGAAGGGGAAGGGAGTGACCCGTGTTTGACTGGAAGAGATGTACATCAACACTATTGGAAATGGAAGCCAATACAGATTAGGCCATGCTACCAGCCACTTAGCAAAGACAACTCATTTTAGTATCAAATTATTCTAAATCCTATATTACTCTCAAGTGCCTTTCCGAATATAGTCAATGCTAACAATATTTTAGATCCATTGCTAATATGAGAAAATATACTCTTATATCTAAACTTTGATAGAAACCGAAATGTTACCTTTGTAATCGTTACATTCATATTAAAATATGGACTAAAAAATGGTCACAACAGCATAACAACAAAGATTACATAAAAAATAAACATTTGACTTTTGATGGAAAACTTAGGAGTCTCACACCTGCATTATTAGATTTACAGTATTTATTCAAACATTATTATACAGCAGGTATTCAAACATTTGATGGTATTCACCATATTAAATAACTTTTTGTAGAATTGGAGCTCAATACACTAGCAGGTATAAATTCATAGATTCGTTTGTTGATGAAACTGATACGAATCTTTTTTTATTGGTCCTATCTGCTAAGTTTAAATAGTATAAAAGATTAGCATTTGATTTTGGGCGAGTTTATTTACACTAGATAAGATACATCTTGCTATTGTAACAAGTGGTTGTTTGTGACCTGGGCTAAATACACGGATGGTGTGACCAAAGTTTTTAGGATAGGTTCAAGTCTTCTTTTATATATAGGAAGTAGTTATGATAAAAATCTTCCTGTAGTATACCCAAAATAGGTTAGTATGTATACGTGTATATGTACCTTTTTACAAGCAAATAGCAGATAGATTGCTTGAACCTTGGTTAAGTATGAATAAATGTGTAGCTTTGACAAGCATATAGCAGAAGTGATATATGATAAATTGTAGAATCGCCCATCAAACTTGCAACCATTTAAGTATGTTTTTAGTTTTATTTGTGTTTCGGATAAACTATCAAACAGCCAAAACTAATAATGCCCTCAACAAATCACTTTGTTCAAAGTTAAAGCGTTTTATAAAAATTATGTGCATAAGGTGTTTCATACAATGCTCAAATGAAGAAACTAGCTTACAACCCTTGTATAACTTTAGTACAATTGATAAGAAGTTGAAACTATAAGAATTGTAACAATCAAATTTTGCCACAGACTAAGCCCGGTGCAACGCACGGGTGTCGACAAGCCTCGTAAAACATATAAGATGCAAATGAGAATATTAATGATTATTTAATTACTCATTTTGAAACAAAACCAATATTGTACCAGTATTAAAACCAAACACAAATTTAAATCAATCATACATATTCTTATTCCATTCCATTTCCATACCATACACCCATAGTGATTCAAGTAAGCAAACCAAACGCTACCTTAATTGCATATAATAAATACGTATTAAGCGTGTCACTTTAAATAAGTCGTTAAATAAGTAGTACGCTTGGAAATTTGAGCTTATAAGATTAAGTGTTATGGTTACTAAACTTTTCACCTCTATACTACCGGCATATTATTATTCAACACATTATCAAACATGTATTATGATCGTAAGGGTGAAGCTAAAATATCCTGTTAAAGTAAGCACACTATAATAATTTTTAGAAACTATTCTACATTTGGTTCTTAAAGGAAAAATTATAAAAATAGTCGGATATTTTATAAATTTTACTGTACATATTTTTCGCTAGGTGGCATTTGCCCATCGTAGCCCCCTCCTGTCTCCACAACTGTATCATTGTATGGTCGCCAACAAACTCCTTTTCTTTTTTTCGCTGCCCCCTCATATCTCCACAACTACATGATCTCCGACAAACTCCTTTTTAACAAATTTTATTCAAACTTAATCAGACTCTTTTTCGTACCTAATAAAAACTATACTATTACACTACTATAATAAAATAAATAATACTATCACATTGATAATTAAAAATTAAACTCACGAAATTAAAAACATAAACTAACAGCCTAAGAGCTTTGGTCTAGTTCAAGTTTCGCTTGAAGCATCTCTGAGATTTATTATGAGATAGGTGGTATAATGTGTGAAAAATTGTCGTTCAAAAAAAAAGAAATAAACTAATAGCCTAAATTATACTTATCTGCAACATTCTTTCGAGGTGGATTTCACTCAAGTAACCGACGGAGCTCATATATAACAATTTGTCCTCTTATTGTTGTTTTGTTGGAAAATTTGGTTGGCAAAGTGATTTTTGATCAACTTTGGACACAATTATCTATATGTATGTGTCATATATATAAGTAATAGTTTATAAGTTCGCGTTCTCCTTGTAGAGAGCTTAGCAATGAACTTTTATGTGTCCAAAATGGAGTTGATGTGATGAGATATCGCGTCTCAAAGTTAAGCATTCGGTACCATGCTTAAAGAGGAATTATGTTTATTTTCTATCTCACATCGGTGGGATGAGTAACTTGTGAGGACTCTATTGTGTATAAATAAAGGCCTTAATTCCATAGCTTTGACACACATCAAATCAATAAGTATTGTTGATTTCCAACATATAGAGTACGCATCTGAAAAGGTAAAATTCCAGGCAGTTTTGTTTAGTCCGACAATACAACTTACTGTTTTAGCTGTTGTACCCTGAGACGAATCTATTTTAAGGGAAGCGTGTCAAACACATGCCTCAGCTCTTTAGTGCTAAGCGTGTCTAACGCGTGCCTCGACTCTTAAGTGTTTCCTTGTTGGTAGTAAGTCTTTTTGTTATTTTATTGTTTTACTAGTTATAATCCCCGTGCAAGCACGGGGTTTTTTCTAAAAATTTATTCATGTATTATTATTGATTAAAATATAAACAAATTAACGTGTTCGAAATGGTTTTATTTATTGAATAAAAATTAAGAAATCTTTCATTTTTAAGTTTTTATTGATTGAATATAATAGACTGTAGCTTGAATTGAATAAATTTAACACACAACATAATCAACCCTGAAAACACTTGTAAACCAACCGCCAAACATTTCATGATATGGCTTGGGTTTTTAACCCAAAGCTGGATGTACACTTAAGCCTCACCAAAACATGATTGTTTGATAGCTGCTACAACACCCAAAAAATGTCCCAAACACAACTGCCAAAAAAATCGCATGGACCTACAAATGACACTAACCTTTTACATGGCAAAAGCCTATAAACCTCTTATAGTATATACATCAACACCCACATAAATTAAAATTGAAAGCAATATGATATTTGAAAGAACATAATACATGTGGCAACAAACATGACCACTACATTCACACTTTTAACTTAAGCATTTTAAATTCAATCCTTAGAAAAACATGACTCAGAGGACGATATTTAAACAATGATTATGTGTAATATCTCTTCTTCACTTTAAACTTATACGAAATATATGCTTGATCCTGAAATACGTAACCATCATGATTACACACATCAAATAATGAGTGAAGTCATGGTTAGCTGAAAAAATGATAGATTTGAAGTCATAAAATTGCTATATATGATAGAATTGGAGTTGAATATAATGAAATTTAAACTAGGCAAATTTGAATAATGAAGTGAAACTATCGAAGTGAGGAAGTGATTATAGCTCAGACTAAAGAACTGTTATTATCAAAAATGATAGACTTGAAGTAACTTTGTTTGTTTGTGATGCCAACTGTTTAGACATTTCAATGTTTGAACATGAAGCCCAAAATTGTTTCAGTGATTACAAAAAAACATTGTTACAATAGTAGTGATATAATTCTTTGAACTTAAATGATCAGGGAGGGTGGTTGTTGCAGTCGTTAGGAAATAGACGTTTTGGTCGACTTCTAACACATTTGACCCATTTTGGACCCCCGTCAATCAGACCCGTTTGAGATAAAGTGAACCCAAATTTCCCTATTTATAAGTTAATGGTTCAAATGTAAGTTTTGGTTGTAGGATTTGATTTAGGTTTGGTCTCGACTAATGAGAGCAACTAATGTCATGATAGCCCAAAAGGTTGCAGCATTGCAATAGTCTACTGTGAGGGAGACGTAGGGAAAATGTTATGCCTGCAGCCATGAAGCAAGACGGTGCATGTTGCATAGTCACATAAATTGATCCCATCTGTGTCCTTCAAGCTCTCATGGAAGGTGTCAAGTCCTAAACCTCAGAGCCGTGCTTTCAGAAGACGGTATCTTTGTCACCACCACCTGTAATAAAGACATCATAACGGTCAACCACACGGGAAAAAAATTAATTGAAAAACAACTAAAAAACCAGTTGATACATGAAGGGTCAAATGGGCCATACAAAACATCTTTTGAAAGTCGCCTAAATTTTATAAAATGCACCTGGCATTCTAAATTGGTTTACTCAAAATACGCTTTCTTTAAATATTTAAATTTTACGGTTTTTCAAAGAATAAATCCTTTTTCATGTTCTTTAAAGTTCGTAAAAAATTAAAACTTGAAGGTGGTACGAAAATAGTACCTATTAATACCAACAACACCACCTCCAAAAATGTGACTGTCATGGCTTTAAATTGATATACCAAGTCCCCGGGTTTAATTGTTAAGTGCACCACATTAATGATAAAGAAACATCCTCCATTCGAAAATTATCATATATCCAACGGCTGCCAACAACACACCTATTGCTTGGCTTTTGTGGTTAGCCAGCCAGTTTGACGGTATCTTATTCGCGGAACATGTTTTACGATATGTTTGGCCATTCTGTTTGGCCTTTGTGATTAGCTAATAAAGAAGGATAATAAAGTTTAATCTATATCATGTTAGATTGATAAGAAATCCAATTTGGTGATCAAAGCGGTTACTAAAGATGGTGGAACTCACAAGTAATAGCATGAGAATACCAATGGGAATTACTGATTCCACGTCGGTTGAAGTTCTTCAAAGAGCTTAATTTTCTTTATCAGCCAATTCATCCCCTATCACAGCCTTTCTAAGCAGTCCAGTAGTTGCACCCACATCTATGGCTAGAAGTTTAGTACCCTGCAAGACAGCGTGTTTACAGACCCTATAACGTCATTTTTATGAGAGAATATCATTGAAAATGATGTATCATTTAACCCGTCTTTTTCCAAAAGCGTTTTGTTATATTACCCTTTTTGGCCCGTTATACAACTCGTCTTGCCCGTTTTCCCATGCTAAATTCAAGGGAGGTCCCATTAAGTAAAGAATAATATCGAAGAAGCAAAAAGTTATAAAAGATTCTAATGTAAACTGCGTTCGAAACCAAATCAACGATTCAATCCCTCGTATTATATAGCATCTTAATATCAAAAATCATCGTTTCAAGACCAATCATGACCACCATACAATAGCAAGTAAAGGTCTTAATGACTAAAGTAATAGTATGCAATTTAAGTTATACTGTGTTAAGGTTTTTGAAAAACAAATAAAAATGTGTCAAATAGCTTCTCAAAGAACAAATTAAAAAGTCTTGTGTTAAGGTTTTCCAAAGTTAAGGTTTTCCAAAGCAAACTCGATATCGTAACATTCAATGCCTGAGCAACCAAAGATGATACATGATTACTGTCATCATAGTTAGTTCAACAACTTAATGCCCATATCATACTATAATCTGTGAATTAACCTTAATACCTTGTTTTCCAGTCCTTGTGCAGCAGCAAGCACTTGAGCCATCTCGACCTATACATGGCTCATGGTAATTTTATTTATAGGTACCTTGAGCTACCTCCAATTCCATACCCCACATCAACTATGCACTTTGGTTTATTTAGGGGGTCCTCTGTTATGAAAAAAATGTTACCAAAATCATAGAACACCATCACACATTGGCACGTAACAGTTCATATTAATATATGTTCATGATCCTTTGATAAGAACACATATTGTGGCAACAATACATTCCTTTTCGTATGCACAAAGTTAATTTTAAACGTATGCTATTTTTAATTCCTTTTCGTCTTTAACCATAACTGTGACCCAATATCACATTCTTAGCCAAAGTCGCCAATCAGTACACCAGAAAAGCTTACAAATATTATCACAGAAAGAAAGCTAAGCAGTACACTTTATAACATATTTAACCGATTCAAGATTCAGTCAAACATAGAGAAAATAACATCTAACGAAAATTTTACAATTATAAGGCCTGGAGGCTAAAAAAATGACCCACCAAATGAAAACATTGTGTTATGGAACCAGATGTATACACCTAAAGAGTCCCGAGCTTTAATAATACAAAAATTACAATATTGGTCCCTGTGATTAGTTTACACCTCGAGTCCAAATAATAGTGTTTAGATTCCGGTGAATATGGTCGTATATATATTCGTTACGAAACTAATTTAATAATCTAGTGACTTTTATAAAAATTATATTGTTACGGATAAAGTATATAATTTTTACGGACTAAAAACTAGTAATTTTAGAATTAATAAAAAGAAAAGATAACCCCCTCCTCCCTTTCCCTTCCCACTATAAATTAGGGGTGTTTAAAAAAACCGTGAAACCGACGAACCGAGCCGAACCGCTCAATCTGAAACCGAAAAAACCCGAAACCGAAACCGAAACCGAAAAAACCCGCTTATAATGGTTCGGTTTTGGTTTTTACTTTTAGATATCCGCGGTTAACCGAACCGA
>BQNB010041350.1:2592-46824 GCA_026074375.1 Tanacetum coccineum
CATATAGCAAACAAAGACATCCATAACTAAGAACATGAGAAAAACATGCTAAAACGTCAACATAAAGTTGGTGAATTCATAGGTTTGAATTTGATATAAGAATGGACCACAAATTTTGAAAAATGCATGTGACTATTATAACAGATACAATATCACATAAAAAGGCATTTATGTTGCACTAAACTCATGATACCGAGGATAAATGTAATGGAAGCATTCAAAATACTATAATAAACTTGCCTTGATGGGTGCCAACATGGAGCTTCACTGTATCACTCGACATGGTATACGTCCATTGATCATGTAAGAGCTACCTACACATACAGGGATGATTAGTCCCAATAGATCTATTACAACACTAGTGCTCACTTACCAATCTAACTGATCATAAGTGACTAACGGTTCATGATAACTCGGGCATACAAGTTTGAACAATTACTTAGGCAATACGTAAACAAGATTGGGAAAAACGTAAAGCATTTATGTCCATTGTTTAAAAGCAAACAATGTTTCTCACCCCAAATAGTAAAGCAAGTAGTAAAAACATGGGGCTATGAACTCACCTTAAGCAAGTAGTGAGCAAGATATTCAATGAAATGAATAACGATAATGAACAACTCTAACCACGACCTAATTAATAGACGCGCTTTATAAACGAGAAATAATACGAAACATCAGATAATACGCTTGTAAGAAAAATAGACATCCATAAGTGTTTGCGCTTTAGTTTATATAGTAAAATGTGTCATTATGAAAGTATAAGGTTTATAGTTACGTTACGCCATGTTGTAAGAAAAGTTTCTATTTTTGGAAAGTTACTATTTTAGGAAAGTTCTAAGTTTCGAGACGTGAATATCGTCCCCTAATATTCGATGATTCCATTTACCTAGAACGCGCTACTTAAACCTAAACGCCTAACTTCCAAGTCCATCTCGCTAATAAATATCAAAAGTTACTAATTTTAGAAGTTTCCCGTTTTAGAATTCCCGACAATATATTTGTGACGTTTCCAAAGATTCAACTTAATATACTAGTGTCTATATATGTTTCGCCAATGTTTTTAAAGCTCAAATATGTCCGAAAGTGTCCGAAAACCTCTTTTTAATTTCGAATCAACACCTTAAATAACTATTTTTCCAAAAAGTGTTTCAAAATTTATGTTGCCATAACTCGGCCGTTTTAAGTCCGCTTTTAGTGTGTGATATATAAAAATCTATCTATTCGAAACAAGCTCCCTAAAAACTACTTTCTTTCCTAATGAAAACATTTTTAAGTCGCCTAAATCCTCAAAACAAAATCAGACCAGCAACTACCTTTTTCACAAACGCTCTCGAAAATCTATCTAAACTTCACAATAGTGCCTATACTAACCTAACCCCGTTCACAACTAACCCATACAACAAAAACAACTCTTGAATCTATTTTAGTTCTATCAATCTCTTTGTTGCAACCCATATGTTCACTCATCCTTTCCAATATCAAAGTAATAATATCAAGAACACATGAAAACTTTATTAGTTTATAACCCACTAGTTTCTTTTGAAAATAACACAAACACTAAGGAAATATATAAGACTTGATCAAGAAAAGAAAGATATAAAAGGAAGATCAAGAATATACTTATAAAAAGAAGAGATGTCAAGATGAAAACACAAGATCTAACTATGAACACCTTAGATCTTAAAACCTAATAACAAATCTTTCAAAACCCATTTGAATAAATCAAAACCCTAAATATAGATCTTGAACAAACCTTTGGAATCAAAGAACCAACACTTGTAATCACATTAGATATGAACAAGAATCAACCTAGAATACTTGGATCTTGATGGAATTTAAGAAAGAAATTAAATCTAGGTAAGCTTGAATAATGCAAGGAAATCAAAGATACAGAAACCTAAAAAGGTGTTTTGTTTGCTGTGAGCTAGAGAAAGGAGAAAGGAGAGATGACTTTTTTTTTGTGAGGCAATGGAATGATGGATGACCTAGTATGTATAACATGCTATTTATAGTAAAATAGGTTGGTACTACGGATTTCCTTGGTTTGTAGTATTAAGTGACCAACACACACAAGTGTGTGTGTGTGCTTTGTTCGGCCGAAAACACCACCACAAGGACCATATGGTTCAATTTTTGGGACCAAGGTTCAAGTATAACAAGTCTTGGTTCATGGTTTTAGGGTAAAATGTGTACACGTGATCAGTATCACATACATAAGTCAAATGGGATCCTTGTGCATGAAGGGACTTGCTCATCTGTCACTTTTCTCATCTTACATGTATACATGGGGGGAAATAATTCAAATAAGATGCATTTAATAATTTTCAAAGACTTATAGTTGTTTGGTTTGGGTTTAGGCATCCAAATTAATAGGGGAGGGATATGAACGAAAATTTTCACTTAAGAATATGAGATGGACGATAACTAAAGTTTACACGAAAAGATTTCGAGTTTTCGGGGTTCTGTTAGGTCAAAAACGCAAAAAACGCAATTTAAACGTTAAAGCATAAAAATAAATATCGGGAGAGATCGTAAACTATGAAACACTTAGAAAAGATAAAATAACTCATATAATATCTAAACTAATGAATATCCGATGCGGAACGCGTCCGATGACGTTTTTCAGATTTACGCGGGTTTACTTCCCGGTAAACTGCCAGATTCAAACGTAACGTATAAAAGTCAAAAATAATTGTCGGAAAAGTTTAAAATACTGACCTAAAAATCTCGGGGTGTGACACGGACCGATCGCTCCTGTTAACATTCAGGCTACTGACTTCAGACTGAAGAATCATATGATTCAACAAGTTCAAAACAGTTGTCAGTTTCACGGGCTACCGGGTGATGATGCAAATAAGCATCTCGATAAGTTCTTAACTATCACCCAGAGTATGAAGCAGAATGGGGTCACCGATGACGCCCTTCGCTTATACATGTTTCCTTATTCGTTGACGCATCATGCCACTGTGTGGTTTGATCATCTTCCGAAAAATTCTGCCCATACTTTCTAGGAGATGGCTATGAAATTTCTTTCTAAATACTTTCCTCCTTCTATGGTGACAAAACTAAGGAACGATATTAGTAACTTCTGACAGCTTCCGGATGAATCTTTATTCGAAGCATGGGAACGTTACAAGCTTTCGATTGATCGATGTCCGAATCATAATATGTTACATGTTACTCAAATAGACACGTTATATAACGGGTTAACTTTGAGACATCGTGATACAATCAATGATGCTGATGGGGGGACCTTTATGAAAAGGCAACCCGAAGAGTGATATGATCTTATCGAGAATATGATCGCCCACCACAATGACTGGGATACCTCAGCTCATAGGGGTGAGTCATCTACCACTTCTTCTTCCTCCGAGATAGCAGCTCTTGCTCAGCAAATGGTCGAGATGAGAAAAGATATGCTACAAATGTTCTGTTCTAATCAACAAGTTAATTCTGTGACTCCTAGCTGTGAGACTTGTGGTGGTCTACATTCTTATTATGAGTGTCAAGCCGCCGGTGGCTACACTCAGGACGTTTATGCTACTACGGGGAACTATAATTCAGGTGGTAATGCTTACCAACCTCAAGGAGACCGTAATCTGCTTAGCTATCGTTCTAATAATTTTCTTGGACCACCCGGTAATCAAAATCAAGGTAATAATCAGAATTTTCCAAACAATCAAAATAGATTTAATCAAGGTCAAGGGTATAACCAGAACAGAGGTCAGAATTTTAATCAGGGTAATTATAATCAAAATTAGGGATATAATCAAAACCATGGTCAAAATTTCAATCAAAACCAAGCTCCAAATCAATCCACCACGGAAGATTTGTTGAGACGGTTATTGATCCAGAACCAAAACTTTAAAAAAGACCAGGAGGCCGTAAATCAATTTGTTCAAAACCAAATAGGACAATTAACTAAAGCTCTTCAGGAGAGACCTCAGGGTGCTCTTCCTAGCAACACCATTCCTAATCCAAGAGAGCAGATTAATTCGATTACAACAAGGAGTGGATTGACTACTGCTAAACCTTCTATTCCACCCCTTGTTCCTCCCACTCCTAGGGAGGAAGTGGAACAAGAATCGAAGACTTTAATGGACGAGGTGCATATTACAAGCCCAGCAAGTACCGCACATGTCCCACCTCTAGGAATTCAGCCATTGTCTCCACCAAAACCAAAGGAAGATCCTAAGCCCAACCCTCATCAACCTAAAATTCCTTATCCTTCAAGGCTTGATAAGACAAAACTTCTTAATAAAAATGATGTTCAAATATCTAAGTTTTTGAAAATATTGAAGCAACTTCATTTTGATATCAGTCTTATGGATGCTTTAACTCAAATTCCAAAATACCATAAAGTGTTAAAAGATTTATTAAAAGACAAAGAGAAATTAGAAGAGTTATCAAATACTCTAATAAATGATGAATGCTCTGCTATCCTTCTTAATAAAGTTCCTGAAAAACTTGGAGATCCCAGAAAGTTTCTCATTCCTTGTATTCTACAAGATCTTGAGGTATGCAATTCCTTAGCCGATTCTGGAGCAAGCATAAACCTTATGCCTCTTTTGATCTATGAGAAACTTAGGATTGGATCTTTAAAACCTACTTGAATGACTCTTGAGTTGGCTAACCGATATGTTGCACTTCCGAAAGGAATAGCTCAAGATGTTATTATTAGAGTGGATAAATTCAATTTTTTGCCGACTTCGTTGTTGTCGATTTTGAGGCTGATCTAAGAGTACCTATCATTTTAGGGAGACCTTTCTTGTGCACTGCAAAAGCTCTTGTGGATCTGTACAAAGAAAAATTAACTTTAAGAGTCGGGAATGAACAAGTTGTGTTCTATACTGATAAATCTTCAAGAAATAATTCGAGAGATATTCAATCCGTTCATTCCATCAATATTATCGATTTTTCAAAAGATAAGCTAATTAGTGGCAGTACCACTTTTTTCTCTGATTCTTACCGAGGGACGTTCATTTGTCCCTGTCTCACTTGTCGAACTAGTGATTCTCTCCGAGGAGTTCGCGCGATGAACGACGTGTATCTTCTTGACCCATTTCCACCGGGAAATGAGGACGATAATTTTGATCATGAAGCTGATCTTAAAGAAATTGAATATTTGCTGAACCGAGATCAGTCAACAGATTCTTCACCTACGACTGATATTGATATTATTGATCCCATTCTCAAGACGTTCACCGATGAACCTGCTCTCATTTACTTATCTCTACCAGGAGACGACGAGGATGGTCTTTTTGACCTTAAGTCCGATAATGAAGAATGGAAAACGCTTTTGTATGGTGACCTTTTTGATAACACTCACTCAGAAAATGAAAAAAACAAAGATTTAAAAATAGAGAGATTAATTGATGATATGGATGATGATCTTTTGACCTTAAGTCCAATAATGATGAATGGAAAAAGCTTTTGTATGGTGTCAATTTTAATGACATTCACTCTGAAAAAGATAAAATCAAGGACTCTCTAAATAGAAGATTTTAAGAGTGATGAACCTTAAAACTCCTGAATCAAATTTTTACCCTTCCCTCGTTTTACTCGATAGTGGACTTTTTTTGACTTTTCCTAAGGAGTCATCTAAGTCATCTGAGGTTGCTACTTTGCTATCATCTCCCTTCGAAAATGAGGACAAGGTGTTCAACCCAGGCATACTCATTTTGGGTGGAACTCAGATTTTCAATAATGAATCAAAAGATAAGGATTTTAAAGTGAATACCTCGTCTGAGGCACTTTTAATTCTTGAGGAACTTAACTTTCTATCTATCTCCTCTGATTAAGAACTCCTTTTTCCCTTAGAGTTATTAAGGACAAAGTTTTCAATCTCGGGATACCCATTTCAAAAGGAGTTCACTCTTTCACTCTAGGATTATCCCATCGGACCTATGAAACTTTCAAGATCGTTAATGTTCATCCTAATATTTTAAATGAAGGTCCGATGAAGATTTTTTAGTTCTTCTGTTTCTGCCCCTAGGACAAAGGAATTCGGGGAGAGTCAAGCTAGAGACTCGTACAAAAACAAGCGCTTCTCGGGAGGCAACCCGTGTTATCTATCTATTAGTAGTAATAATAATATAGTTTAGTAGTAATGAATAAGTAGTTTAGTAGTATTAGTAATAAATAAGTGTGGGGGTGTGCTTATATCCTTATTGTGTTTCGTGGTTTTGCTGTTTTTGCTTGCAGGATTCCCTATGATCGTGTAACCGCACCGTGCTTATTTTTCAATCCTCCAACTCACTCTGTTCCTCCAACATTAGGGTGTGTGGGGGCAGAAAGGATCCGACACGAATTGGGGTGAGAGTGTATATTGGGGGTTGAGGGGCCTTCATGTTTATAACTAGTGGAATTTTCAATCTGATCAATATAAATATAGTATAGTATATATATATATATATATATATATTGTGTCCCCTTTCACACTTGGAGTTCTAGCATTTGCCTTTTTCGTCCTTAAGTGTGGGGGTATGATGTGTCTTGCGACTACTAGTTTTAAATTTATAACACGAATTACCAAATAAGCTTAGAACACAAGGGGCAAGTATGACCCTTTCGTTTGTAGCTAGCTTTTTGTTGTATGGCCAAGTTCGTTTACTCGGGATTTGGGTATTTTTAATTGTTTACAGGAATCTACGTAACAATAAGCACGAAACGTGGTAAAATGGTTTGTACACGTCCCAAAATACTTATATAAGCAACCAAACTAATGAGCGAAAATGATGAATGAAGCGAATTTAACAAGAAGAAGTCAATCAAATAATTAGATACCACATGTTGTGGAACTAGTTTTCTATCACAATGGAGTGAAGGGTCTCTGCGGGTAGACATTAACAATAGAACACAAAATCAAAAGCATAACAATTCCAAGCCAATGGGTAATATATGGGAATGCATAAATCGACGGTTTATCCAAATCACCCTATCGACCTATGAACGTTTTACAAACCGATTCATTATAACCCATTTGTGAGAAATATGATTTCACCAATTTGTTCATTAGAGTCCTTTTGACCTATACTCTAGATTAAACCATCATGAGTCCATTTAACTTGTTTAATTCATACGGTTCAAGTATAATATTACCAAACGGAATTGCGCGCACGAATATTATAAAACACAACATAACAAGAATCCTTTCGCCTTATAAATTGGTTATGATTCATGCAAAAGAAGATCTACGGACACGTTCGCAATTCAAACAAACACATAAGTAACAATCATTGTTCTTTATTGATAAATTGCCAACACTTTATATCAAGAATCTCACCATAGTTCAAACAAGTAAAACAAAACTACTCATGATAATCTATAAGTCAAACACAAAGGGTTCACAATAAATAAGCAGAAAACATTCTGAAACTATAAGAGAGATTACCAAAAGTATGGTTACAATAAGTAAAGAGGAAGGATTAAAGCAACCTTCAAGCCTCCAATCGACTACAAGCTTCGTACCATCGGAAAATGATTCGTCACACCTTGCTTGATGTTCTTGAGCACCTGATCTTCTGGAATTGGCAGAGGTTTAGAAGACTTATGGGTTAGATAATGATGGTGAAATTCGTCATTGAGGGTAGAGGGTGGTTTTTCTATGTGAAAAGTGAGTCTTTAGGCCTTTATTTATAGTAGAAATCAACCTTGGCCACCAAGCATAAGCCTTAGGCACAAAGTATCATGAATCTACCAGAATTTTATGTTATGGGGGGACTTGATCGGACTTGAGGCGGTTGGCACTTAAATTGGTGAGTTAATGAAACTTGGAAAAGTCAGCGGAGCCTCTGCCGGGCGGCACGGGCTTCTGCCGGGCGGCTAGCCACACGACAAAAAATATATATTTCTCGATTTTGCGTATTAGCTTCCCATTTGAGTCGTGCTTGGTCATGGGTCATTATACATCAATAAAACTCCATTTAAACTCTATCTTGGGCCTTGGAAGCTTGTATGGTTTACTCTTTTGTCGTTGAATTGCTTCCCGAGCTTGTTCTTTACGAGGGATTCTTCGTACGTGCATAAAACTTCATTTATTCTTTGTTTCTTCGTCTTTTTCTTACTTTTCCTGTACTTGGCTACTAATAGACTTGTAAACACACTTTGGTACAATTAAGTAACAAAAGCATATAAAAATAACCAAATAACATATACAAAAGTCGCGGGATAACGCTACTAAAAACATACTCATTTTCAGCGTTATCAAATTCCCCCACACTTAAGTTCTGCTCGCCCTCGAGCAGGTAAAAGAAATTTTGCTTGCCCTCAAGCAAATATAAGAAAAGAAATCTAGAAAGAAAATACCTAAAATTTTTTAATTTTTTTTTTTGAAAATATCGACATATTTTTGTTTTTTTATAAATGAGCGCAAAAGGCGCAAACACCCCCCACACTTAAGGGTTTATTTGTCCTCGAGCAAATTAAATAAAAAGAAAGATAAAAACAAAACAAAAACGATGGGGCGTAAGCACCAAGTGTACACATCTAAAGAGGACTTTTATTGGGTTACAATGTTAGGCTTCGGGTTAGTAAATGGTATGGATTAGGCATGGGATTCTTTATAGGTAAGGATGTATCACGAACATTTTAAGTCAAAAGTCTAAGTCCCAATGTTGCTAGTTACCAATCAAACCGCAAACCCGAAAATGATTATAGATACCAATTTATTCCTCCTTCACATATCGATCACCACATAAGTATATCACGTCTTAGCACATTGGCTAATCGATATCTCAAAAACTTCATCTTTCTCCATCTTCATAAACATACAGCACATTGGCTTTATTTGTCATCACTTTTTTTTGATGACTTATTATTTATTTTTTCAACCTCCTTTTTTTATATATTTTTTTACATCACATCTCCCCCACACTTCGCATAAACATACACCACAAAAATACAAATAAGAAGTTGCAGTCTCCGTCTTTATCGAAATGGCACACACAAAGGCGAAGTGTGGCAAACTCATAATCATTAAAAAAACAATCATCAAACAAGCAACTAGCAATCCCACCGTTTAGACAATCGACTACTAGTTATGCTAAGTTTAAGATTAATTTTTTTCGCTGGATATTAACAAACTAACATATCTCAACGGGATTCTAGAGGGTCTGTCAAGCACTAAAAGAAATGCTAACAAATGGGTAAATTTTAGTAGGTTAGCTAAAAGTAAACAAAAAGTCTATTTGACAGTTAAATCTAAAGATGCCTCTTTAATCACGCATAGATACACTTATCATCACACAATGTTGATCTCCACTGCGTAATTACGTAATTGACAGTTACATGCACAAGTGGCTAATATATTACACCTAATTACGTGAAAACAGACTATAAGTGGCAAAACAAGTCCTACATATAAATTTAAAAATGGCCCATAAGAATAATAAAATTTTAAAAATTACAGTCCTCTTTTCCCCATTAAACTTCCCCACACTTAAGTTTTGTATTGGCATAAATGTAAAAAAAATAGAACTTGCAAAGTATAAATACAAGGAAAATTAAAGTAAGAGAAAACCTAAACTTCTTGGGCAAAAGAAATCGCGATCAAACTCTATATGATTATTGCTACGCAACAGCTAGCATGAGCGTATGAGATCAATCAAATTCGCCTCCAAGCATCCTCCTTCACCATTACCTGCTGCAATATTCAAACAAAACAAAACAAAACACACAAAATGCAGACAATAATATACTAAACACTACGAGTATGTAACTCATCCACACTTAAGATTTTCCAAGCTGAAAAACAACTTTCTTAAAGGGTGTACATATTTATTCAAAAACTAGAAATTAAAACACATAAAGCAATTAAAACCTCGGGTTGCCTCCCGAGAAGCGGTTAATTTATTTCTGAGTCATTAGCTAGACTCTTCTCAAGATTTAGGATTCTTTGATGATACGGTTCAAATGGGAAATTTCCCTTTTTAAAGCTTGAGAGTATGGGATTTTTGGTATGTACTCCACAAGCGAAGGAGATACATTTGGTCTTTTTGGGTTCTCCGTGTCCTCAATATTTCCTTTCGACACTTCATTTCCAATGCCAACAAATGATATTAATTCTTTGTCACCAACATGATTCGATATTTCATCATGTTTAAACACCTTCTCTTAAGTGTACGGGATATGCACGGTGCAATCCTTAAGGAATGGTGATATAGTCAGTGAGTTAGACATGATTAGGTTCGGGTTTGGCATGGTTGGATTAGGCTCAGTTTCTTCCTCCTCAATGAATTTAACATCACCCTTATCATTTTTGTTTCGGATTGAGGGTGGTTTGTAGACAATTTCATGTCTCGGTTTTGTATTTGTGGCAGGGGGAAGGATTTCGGTAGGCAAGAGAAACTCAAATTGCCTCTCCAAGTTTTGAATTATCGCTTGGTGGTTCTTTAATCCTTGATTGATTTGATTTTCCAATTCAACCACCTGATTCTTCATACGTTCATTGGCTTTCGTTTGACTAGCCATCTACTTTCTCATCATCTCCTCTGTTGAGGTTTCGGTAAATTCGAAATATCGTGATGAATGTGAGTTATGGTTTGGATGGGAGTACAAATTTATGGGTTCATGGTCGTGATATACTCCGTGATATCTTTGGACATAATTCACTTCATGAGGTTCACACATTGGCGTGTCATCCTTCATGTAGATTTGTGAAGCGTAGTTGTCGCTACGACCATCTCGCATCTCTTTGAGCTCTTTTCTTATGATCAGGAACTCAGAATCGATTTTTGTAGCGAGAGCTTCGAATTTCTCCATCAACATGGCGTGATAGGAATCGATGTTGTTTCCACCGGAGGAAACAACGGTTTTGAGGCTGATTTGGAATTCACCCGAGAAATCGAGTTGGAAAAGAACCTTATCCTCGAGGAGTTTGAAAGCTTCGTTGGGAGTATTGTAGAGGAAGATTCCTCCGGCGTCAACAATTCCTTGTGTTGGACCGTCTAAACCATGATAGAATATATGAACTATCGTGCCTTTGGTTAGACCATGTCCGTAACAAGCGCAAAGCATTTCTTTTAAACGGAGCCAAGCTTCAACGAGAGTTTCGTTACCGAGTTGGTGAAACCTATGAATTTCGTTTAGGAGACGTCTAAACTTTGCGGGAGAAAAGTATCGGCTTATAAAAGCTTCTCTCATTTCATTCCATGAAGTAATAGTTCTTTCATTAAGTTCGTTCAACCAAGTCTTAGATTCTCCGGATAACGAGAAAGGAAATGTCCTCAACATAACCGCTTCCTCTTGATTTTTACCATATTGGAATAGGCTACTAATCTCAAGAAAATCGGCAATGTATCGGTGAGGATCGGATCGGATTCGCCCATCAAATTGGTTATCCTGAATCATTTGCATGTGGGTACCCTTGATACGAAAATTGTCAGAAATAGGGCGTTGGATAATAGCAGAACTAGGTGTTGGAGCAACGGTCCTGGTGCTTGACCACATCGGTTGGTCATCAGGATCAATGACGGTTATGGGTGGGAAATCGGGTGGTGTTTTGAATTTCTCCATCAATATTTTGATTTTGGGCGTTACGACGAAAAGTTCCTCGATGAACGGTTGTTGGACATGAGTAACTGGTGATTCAATTTCGAGGGGTACGTTCGACGTCTTATCGGGTTTAGTCCTCTTTTTGATTTTTCGTTTAAGTTCGCGGAATGGATTAGTGAGACGTTTACCCCAAGAACGCGAGTTTATACAAACCCGGAGCGATTTGCAAAAAGTCATAGGAAATAAAAATAAAAACTAAATTAAAGTAAAAATCTTTTTGTATTTTTTTAATGATATGATGTAAAAAGAAAAATAACTTAACAACTATTAGATAATCTTGACATCATCCTATCAAAGGTTTTCGGTAGCTCCATTAAACGCACAAAGAAGCGGAAAAGCGGGTCAGCGCGAAGCATATTAATAACCCGACTTCTTTAGGGGAGCAGAACGACCCGCCTTATACCTCTCTTATAGTTTGTTCAAATGGGTGAGCCGATTTACCAAATGACTAACGATGTATAAGAATAAAAGATAAACGTTTTAAAAAGAAAAATCTTTTTGTATATTTTTTATATATAAATTGACTAACTAACTAACAAAGTTTTTTTTTCTTTTTTTTTATTCTTATATTAAAGACAATTTTTATAGAAACTATTTTCTAACAAAGTAAGAGAAAAGAAAAACACAACGAATATTGCACCAAATCTATCAAAAAAATGGAAATTTTTTATCAGAACTCTCTCTGCCGGCCGGCAGAGCAGTCCTGCCAGGAGGCAGAGAGGTCGACGAGGGGAGAGTCGGGCGGCAGAAAGGTGCGCCGGGGAGGCAGAGCACTTCTGAGTGGTTTTGGGTGATTTTTTCATAAGCAAAAACAAGCACAAATGATATAAGACAAAATAAAAAGATTCTAAACAAGAAAACACAACGCAAATCCCCGACAACGGCGCCAAAAACTTGATGTGTCTCGCGACTACTAGTTTTAAATTTATAACACGAATTACCAAATAAGCTAAGAACACACGGGCAAGTATGACCCTTTCGTTTGTAGCTAGCTTTTTGTGGTAAGCCGAGGTCGTTCACTGGGATTTGGGTGTTTTCATTGTTATAAGTCTAAGTATCAATAAGCACGAAAGGTGTAAAATGGTTGTCCACGTACCAAAATACCAATAAGCTACAACTATAACTTAAATGATAATGATAACGAATTTAACAAAGAACAAAGACGCAATCAAATAATTAGAACAACTTGTTTGAACTAGTTTCTATCTCAATGGAGTGAATGGGACATCGGGTAGATATTAAGCAATAGAACACAAAATCAAAAGCATACAATTCCAAGACAATGGAGGTAAATATCATGAAATTGCAGATATCACGGTTTTATCTAGAACGCACCCTTCGACCCTATGAACGTACGTTTTTACAAACCGATTCATTATAACCCATTTGTGAGAAATATGATTTCACCAATTTGTTCATTAGAGTCCTTTCGACCTATACTCTAGATTAAACCATCACGAGTCCATTTAACTTGTTTAATTCATAGGTGTCAAGTATGAATTACCAAACGTATTACGCGCCAATATTTTGGAACAAAACATAACAAGAAGTCCTTTCGCCCTATAAATCCGGTTATGATTCATCAAAAATATATTTAGACACGTTCCAATTCAAACAAACTCATAAGTAAGATCATAGTTCTTTATTGATTAAATTGCCAAACACTCCATATCAATATCTACATAGTTCCAAACAAGTAAACAAAACTACTCCATGATTATCTTAATCAAATACAAAGGTTCAACAATAATAATAAGCATAAACATTCTGAAACTATAAGAGAGATTACCAAAAGTATGGTTACAATAAGTAAAGAGGAAGGATTAAAGCAACCTTCAAGCTTCCAATCGACTACAGGCTTCGTACCAACTGGAAAATGATCCATCACACCTTGCTTGATGTTCTTGAGCACTCCTTCTGGATTTAGCAGAGGTTTAGAAGTCTTATGGGTTAGATAATGATGGTGAAATTCATCATTGAGGGTAGAGGGTGGTTTTTCTATGTGAAAAGTGAGTCTTGAGGCCTTTATTTATAGTAGAAATCAACCTTGGCCACCAAGCATAAGTCTTGGGCACAAAGTATCATGAATCTTCCAGAATTTTGAGTTACGAGGGGACTTGATCGGACTTGAGGCGGTTGGCACTTAAATTGGTGAGTTAATGAAACTTGGAAAAGTCAGTGGAGCCTCTGCCGGGCGGCACAGGCTTCTGTCGGGCGGCTAGCCACACAACCAAAAATATATATTTCTCGATTTTGCGTATTAGCTTCCCGTTTGAGTCATGCTTGGTCATGGGTCATTATACATCAATAAAACTCCATTTAAACTCTATCTTAGGCCTTGAAAGCTTGTATGGTTCACTCTTTTGTCATTGAATTGCTTCCCGAGCTTGTTCTTTACGAGGGATTCTTCGTACGTGCATAAAACTTCATTTATTCTTCGTTTCTTTGTCTTTTTCTTGCTTTTCCTGTACTTGGCTACAAATAGACTTGCAAACACACTTTGGTACAATTAAGTAACACAAGCATATAAAAATAGCCAAATAACATATACAAAAATACGTATAACGCTACTAAAAACATACTCAATTTCAGCGTTATCAGGGTAAAACCCGACATTTTTGAACATTGAGGCCAATGTATAGTTCTAAGTGTGGGGAGGATTTCTGCCGAAATATGATCTTACATGTGCCTTGTTGTGCCCTTCGCAACCCCGTTTTAACCAAATCTTTGCTTTATATTATATATATAAAAATGAATGAATTAATGATAAGAAAATATAATAAGAATAAAAGTATAAAAATGTGTAGAAATAAGGCCCCTAGGCTAGAACTAAGGAGATTTTTGACTTGACTGAGTGTTTCACTCTAGCTTTCCCCTTAGCTTTCGAGACTAAGCGTTTGCAAGACTTTAAAATTTTGCAAAGAACGAAAAATGATAAAGTCGAATATAAGTTAGATGCTAAGCGTGGAGTAGTTGGATCCCTTTAGAGCTCATAGAGGTTAATTTTGGCTTTTTGCTCCCATCAGCTTAAAAACTATAAAAAATAATCATTTTCAATAAATAAAGTTGATTTGGTTTTTGTGATTCTTAGTTTTGATCCCTTCGTAGAGATTTCTTCTAGTAAAAGTAAGGTACACATCGAGGTTTTGTCAGTGTTATGGGGAAATAGGCTACCGATTCCTGACGGCTCGCTCCTGTTGTCGAGGTAGTTAAAAGACCACAGGACTTAAAATTTGGCTAAAAATATATATATAATAAGGGAAAATATTAGCTACAATTAATTATAGCTAATTGGCTACAATTTTTTGCTAATATTATAGGTCCATGAGTACTGTTTGCGGGTCCCTGAATCCTGTTTGCGGGTCGCTGGTCATTTCTTGTGTAATTTTTAGTGGGGATTGTAGCCAATTAGCTACAATAATTGTAGGCAAGTTATCCCCATATAATAATAATAATTTACCTTGTCAGATTACTGGGTCTTGTCGGTTAAGACGCCCGATGTCTCAGTCTTCATATAAGGCAAGGAATCCGAGACTGATAAAAGTTTACTGGCTCTGTCGATTAGGACGCCCGATGTGTCAGTCTTCAAAAGGGTCGAGGGAATACCCGAAGTCAAAATAAGATCCTATCGGTATCTTACTCGACCCATAAACCTTCTTTATTTGAACCATTCTTAAAATATCGTCTCTTTAAGAAAGGATTTCAAAATAATTATGGTTTAAACATATGTCCCTTTTATAGTAATAAGGCCATAGTATATTTAAATTAGTGATTTAATTTCACATTATGTTTTCCGAATAAATCCTTAAGAGAGTTAGGAATAAGGAGCGAAAAGTTTTGCGTCTAACAATTAGCATTTATGAGTAGTGTTAGCATCTAATCTTATATTTAGCTGTGATTTCGTTTTAAGCTTGATTTGGGGATTGTAAAAATCAAGGATGAAGAACTCCTTTTCTTTAAGCCTTTTAAATAAATTTTATTAAAATTTTATATTTAGCATTTTATCTATTAATGAATAAGTGGTTAAAACGGGAGCGCTTTAGAAACAAATAATTTTAAACCCTCTTGATGGACCTTTTTTGTTCTTGTTTGATGTGAGGGGTTATAAGTTAAGGGGGTTAAATTTATTTCTTTCTTGGGTCTGTTTTCTATAACACATTTGTTGTGTGGGGTTTCGACAATGCCTAGTGTGGGAGAATTAGGATGTGTGCTAAAACCACCCCCACATCATTTATACCCGAAAATCACTTGATAACAAAACTAATAAACATTAAAATATGCTTAATTATATTGCAAACATGTTTGTTTTGTGTTGTTATGTCTTGCAGGTACAAAGGATTAAACGAAGCAAAAACGGAGACTGGTCGGTTTATGAATTTGAAAGACGTTTACGCATTTTTCGGAGATCCGAGACGAAGTCGTAAATATTTCCCGAGCATCCCATTGAAAGAGAACTCAAATTAAGTCTAACGTGTGCCTTCATCTCTTTTGGCCGGCCCGGACACTATTTATATGGGCCAGACGACCCACCCACATACTTATTAAAAGCCAACAACTTACAGTGCCATTTAAAAGCTAGCCCAAGATAAAGAGAGTTGTTGTCCTATGTGCATCAAATTTAAAATCTTAGCCTAAATTGAAAGTGTATGCTGGCCCAACAATGAAATTTATATCCGGCCAAATCAAAATTAGTTATATACAGTTGAAATTGTTGTGCAAATTTGGCAAGTGTGCCCCACGCATACCAAATTAATTCAAATACGACGTGCCTCTCCCATCTCACCCACTATGTTTATTTTTGACAATATCAAAGAAGACTCGTGGCTTGGCTTAACAACGAGGAATGTGTGATTAGTAGAGATGGTTTTATTAACGCATGAAATATGGACACGTTGGAAATTCATGATTGTTTTGGCTCAGTGAAAGGTCGAAATTACCCTTACACATTCTTGGCTATTTAAATGAAGACGCAGCAGGCATAGTGGTGTTAGTTTTTAGTTAGAAAAAATTTAGTGTAGCTTTTTTTATAATGTTTAGCATATTTTTTGTTGTAGCTCGATTTGGTTTTTGTAAAAGATTTTAAAAGTTTTTAGCTTATTTTTCTTGGATCCTTTTGCCTTATTAATATAAGAATGAGGTTTGTTTTATTTAAAAGTGCTTATTTCTCTTTTCTTTTCATTAAAGCCTTTTCAAATAAGCTTTCTCTTCTTTAGCTTATTTTCATATAAACTGTTTTAGCTTAATGCTTATTTTGTTTTTCTCTTCTTTCCTTTAGCTTATTTCATCAGTCGGATAAGCTTTCATTTGGCTTATTCAATTTGATCTAAGCTTATAGATCCAAATATGCTTTTGCTTATTTCATTTTCTCTTCTTGTTTTGCTTATTCAGTTGCTTAATCCTTGTAGAGCTCGATTCAAAAGTGTGAACATGGTGCAACGAGTTATTAAACTTAGCTTGTTTATAAGCTTGTGACACCACTTAATTTCAAGAGCTTATTGGTAGCTTATTCTCTTTTAAATCCTTGTTTTCAAAATCGATTTAGCTTTAAAAACAAATTGTAGCTTATTACTTATAATCCTTTTAAAATAGCTTATTGTTTAGATCTTCTAGCTTTAGCTTACTTATTCCAAAATACTTAATATTTTGGAATTTAAGTCTTTAGCTTATAGCTTATTATCATAGTTTATATGTCTTAACCCTTTGTTTGATTTGTTGTTTAATGAATATGGTTCAACACGTAGGCGAGGAGCTTATGGTTCTTATAAACTAGTTTTACTATTAATGTTTCAAGCTTTTTAAGTTTTTACCTATCTTATTAGTTAATAAAGCTCAAAACTTTATTAATTAATTAGTGAAATAAAAACTAATAAAGTCTTAAACTTTAAAAGTTTAATTAAGTTTATAAGAGCGGGTGGTTTAATTCGTTTTGTTCTCATCAAACGGGTTCTACTTTCTCATATTTTTCACTCTTTATTAGTAGTAGCTTATTTAGTAGATTTAATAAAAAAATGTTTATGTTTGCTTTGTTGATTAGTGCTAGCTTAATTATTATGCTTAGTGAGTAGTTTATTAGTGCTTGCTAAGTGATTAGTGGATTGGAAATTAAGTGTGGATTGTAAATAGGTTTGATTAATTAATAATCTTCGATTATTTAGATTTGTAGTTTGAATGTTTTAAAGGGCAAAATCCGGAAAAATAGTCAAACTACACATCTAGTAATTAATATATTTTTAAGAGATTTTGTCAAAATAAACCAACGTTGTGAGATAATTATCTTTTCTAAGGAAGTTAATTCGTTAAGTAAAACTTTAATTCACACTTGAGAAACTTTTCACGTCACTTAGCAAGCATGTTCGTCTTATATCTCTTTTAGATCATTTTAGCATAATCATAGTAGTATAATTGTTAGTATAATTTTTACATCTTTTAATTAGTATAATCTTTAATATTAAAAGTAGTTTTAAAAATCAAAACCAAATATATTCGACATTCAAGCATCAAACAAAACATTTTTGTGGATTTCAAATTCATCTCTCGTTGGGACACGACATCCGGAAGATAAACTATTACTTTTCCTAAAGTAATTTTTATCCGACGTGAATACTTATATTATATTACTCGACTAGTCGTTCGCGATGAATCACCAGCTTAGGAATCAGTTCTTCACAGCATTAGTCCTCCAACTTCATCAGCATGCAAAACTCAGCTACTAAGCTTGTCAAAGTTTAAAACTAAACAATCATAATTGACAAAAGAAGTCCCTCAACTTTTATAAACCAGAATAAGATTATAAATTTTAACATCGAAAAACATGAACGACAATATCAAAGGATGCCTCACTTCGGTCGTGTGCTCTCTTAATTTCTCGATGTACCATTTACCGTTTACCCGTTGCCTAACTCTATGAAATACACTCACCTTCTTATCCTCCCTCTATCTCTCATACTTTTTGTTTTTGCTATTATAACATAAATTGTATATACATTTTTGTTCAAGATATCCAAATGATTGCAAGGATATGAATCAACATCAATTTTTGAAAAACTTCCCCACTTCATCACAAATACTAACGAACATTAACAAATCTACCATTATGGTCGTGGTGGGCATACACATACACCAAACCCCCCAATTTCTTTCAACAAATTGTACACACAATCATTATCCTATCCTAACACTTAAAATCCCATATTTAAACACGCCACCGCTGGTTGCAGTCATATTATCGGCCTTGCCCGCGTTATTGCTGTCATGTGTGCTTAAAAGATTGAAGAAGATGATAAAGATAACTTTTTTATGGCAATAACAATTTTTAATTTAGTTATGATCTGAAAGGATATTTCAAACCTATGAGAGCAAAAAAATTGGTGAATGGTGAAGACACATGTGGATTTTAGGTTTTTGTTTGTCAATGTTTTCAAAATTTATTCAAGGAAATGAGGAAAGGAATATCTAGGTAGATATTGGGGCGTGAGCTGATATTATTAGGATTAAAGATCGGCATAACGTTGTTCATGATACCCTTGTCGACATCTGTTTTCGGTCAAAGATTTCAGCTGGTAAAGAAGTTGATATCGGGCTTAGTGTATAACGAGACAACCCCTACGTCTAGCTAATATGTTGCTCTACTCATGGGACGGAGGGCTTGATGTATGAGTAGATCTAATAGGATCCTTGCCTTTGACGTAAACTGGGATGGTTGGTTTTGTGCCTTGATGACATCAAATAACGTCTATTTTATAGCATCATTTATCCCATCTTATTAACCCATTTTGTATAGTTATTGCAAAGAATTGTTACTTAATCGTTTATATTTGAGAATTGCAGTAATTATGGAGTACTTGGTGAATATTAGTAAAAGGCGCGCATTTTGGAGCTTAAATGAAGATATTTAGAAGATTACTATTCTGAAGACCAATACGCCGTATCCATTAAGGAAGATACGTGTATCCGTGCCTGCACTCACCAAAGACCACAAAGGAATGAAGATCAATACGCCGTATCCAGAAGAACTCAAAACGCCGTATTGAAGATATAGTATGTGAATATTCTGGAAGATATCAAACTTGGTCCCTACTCCAAGAAACCCCCAATACGCCGTATCCAATCCCTTGGATACGCCATATCGAACCGACTTCCAGACCCTATAAATACAAAACTCAAAAACAAGTTTTGGGTGTGCTAAATCATATTCTCGATACCTAAACCATAAAAGTCAATTTTCATAGGAGAAAAGGAGAAGAAGAGGTCGAGCAACGCTATCAATTCCATATCAATTCCATATACTTTAGTAATCGTTCAGTTTTTAGTATCATTCGTTAAATCGGTTAGTTTACCTTGGCTAAATAATTGCTTTTGTATTTATTATGACGTTTAAAGGCTAATACCTTCGGGTATTAGCCATTATTATGAAGATCTGAATGTTTGGTATTTGTTTATCTCGATTTCTTGATTTATCGTTGAATGCTTGTTTATGTTTATCAATTTATACTTGTTTACGCGTTTTTGTATGTGACCTATCATTCAACTGGATCTAACTGGATCTAGTGATACGGACCAAGTAATCTAGATGCCGGGATAGCTCTCCATATAGTAATTTATACATCTAGAATCATAGGATCACAAATATTGTCCTTCTAAAACCGTGCTAAGGATACGCTTCTGGCTTAACTAGTTAACGGAAATTGCCTTTGGTTTATTGAACATGTTGACTAGTAGGTGAATCTAGATAATTCAACAAATAATGTTCTGATTCCATTGGATAGTTGGACAAGTAGACTACTAGAGTATAAATTGCCATTAAGCAGTAAGTGGGTAAAGTCTCTATGAGCTAGGGTTTAACAAGATCACCATTGCTTTAATCCCTAAGATAGATTATAATCAGCAAATAAGGATGCTTTATGCGGATGCTTTAATTGTGACATAATTAATGTGTCTAGGTCTTAGGATGAAGTCCTGCCTAAGTCTAAGAATGATATGCCTCTTCGAGATAAGTAATCATTGCACTGAATAAACAAACCAACTTCTAATCGGATTAATGATGGCTAATACAGTTTTCTATCATAAGTCTCGGACGCCTCTTTTATCTTTTGTTAATTTGCTTGCATGGGTTAAAGTGTCTTGAATTGATTGTAGTCACCAACCAAACCCGTGCTAGTCTCTCAGGCTGAAACCCCCCTTTTACCTGTTAGAATTAGGATTAGAACTAACATAGGATTAGCATAGGTTTGACTTAGATTAGAATTAACTTAGATTAGATAACCAAAATATTAATAAATTAAGAGATTTAACCTCGCTTCAAGTGTTCGACACCCTACTTACCACGAATCTACCACCGACCGGGTACACTACCCGTTAAAGTGTTGTTTTTGGTTAAGTCGGCAAAATATAAATTTAAAACTTGAATCATAAAAATATACACCACACAACGACACACCAGCTCCCAACATAGGATGCAAGTGACTGCCATCTCAGAAAAAAATTGCACAAACATGTTAGGATGATCAATGATGGATGATATCAATCAAGAAACTAGAAAATATGGTAGCATTGTTTACTTTACAGTTCTATCTTATTTTAATGGATAGATACATCAACGCATCTTTTAAATATCACATAATGATAAAGCATGTACCAGAAGGGATCTTAAGGGATCAATCGACACTGCTAAAAATGATGGGCAACGTATACATTAGCGAAAATAATAGATTAAGTAGATTAAGTAAAATGTTGAAATTGTTAATTTCTTAGTGCAGGTGGAAAGTGAGGCCAAGTTGTGATGACACGTAAACATATTTTGTCGACTGATTATTTTTTATAGATAATAATTGTGTTCTTTTATAATTACAAAATAATATTATTACAACAGTAATCTAAATCTTTTAAATAAAATAATAGGGGCCCCAAAGCCAGTTTTAGTGAGGGCTCCAAAGCTAGTTTCTGTCTCATATAAGTTGAAGTACTATAGTATTGTGTTTAGCACTATAATAAAAGATCCAACTAACCATATATAAACATTTATTACTGGAACACAAACTATTTTTTCCATCTTCTTGAAGTATGGAATTGGTTCCCAATCTTCCGGCAAAAGAAGCTTCATAATGTCAACTGCATGATACAAAACAATCAAAAATCCTTGTTAAACCCTGGAAGAAAGGTTTGTGGTAGCTACAACATCAAGGAGTGGGATACCTTGTGAAAACAACGAATAATAGGCTTCACCTTTGATAATATTACCATCATTTTAGCAAGTTCCTGAAGCAGTTCCAGCTTTGTTTAACTCAGTCTTTTGTATTCGTAAATTAAATCTTACTTGGCCACCTAACGACTCAGTCTTTTGAATTCTCTTGTTCATTTATTTTCTACCACTTTAGTGAAGAACAAAAACGAAGAATAACAGTCGTGAAAGCTGCAGTTTCTATGGTGTCAAGAATCTTCCTACAACCGACATATGTATGTTTTGTTCTATGAGAGCAGAATATATAACAATTTTAAAATTTTTTACTAGAATACTTGTTGGTGTAGTAATAATATCCAAAGTATAGAGAAATTTACTAAAAATCCTTGAGGACAAAGATTTAAAGTAAAAATCTACACAAAAATATCACACGTTTAACCGGTAAGTGATTACCGGGTCGTTTTCCCAAAGACTTATGAAATTAAGACCTCGTTTGTTATTTGGACAATGACTTGAATTGGTTCAAACTTTTTGGATTAATTTTCTAAAACCACAATTAAAAACAATTTAAGCAAGCAAGTAAAATTAACGACTAAGCAATTAAAGTCAAAAAAAATGAATAACGGGAATTAATGAAAACGTGACAAATAAGCAATTGAGCTAAAATTAAACCATAAATGTTTTTCTAAACTTTTTTCTAATCCTAAATAACTATTTCAAAGAAAATGCTAAGGAAATTCTAAAACGAGGGTAATTTGAGTTTAAAAAACAAAGAAAACAAGAACGGGAATGAAATCCCGTTCTTTAAAAAAATGAACTTTCAAAATATTAACCCTACGAAAGTAAATTTCAAACCTAAGCCTAGAATATGATAAAAGAAAATTTTATAAAAAAGAAAATTATTTTTTTGATTATTTTTCTATTTTTTATGATTTTTTAAAGTTTATAACAAAATTAATTCACAAAAAATAATTAACCTTTAAGTAAAAAATCTATTTTTTTTTTTTTCTAAAAATAGCTTATGATAAGCATGATGTAGGAAAAATGAGAAATCCTAAAGAGCTAAACTAAATAAGCTGGGAAATATCAAATAAGCACTCGAAGTGCTTATTATACTTAAAACTCAAAAAAGGGTTAAAAGGATTTAAAACGCACCTTAGGACGTAAAAGTCCCAAGGGCGCAGTGGTTAGTGTGGTGTGTGTTGAGTGTTATGAAAGGGTTGAGGGAGGTCGAGGTTGTGAGTTCGAGCCTTGCTCACTCACAATTTCCCTTCTTCCCCTTTTTTTTATTTTTGCTAAAACCTAAAAAAGCAAAGTTATAAAGCAGATAAAAATAAGCTATTTTTGTGAAATCAACTTTTTTTTAAACCACTAATAAGCTAGTTAACAACTTAAAAATTAGACAGAACATACTCAACCATTTTCTTTTTTACTTTTTCTTTAAAACACAATTATACTAATAAGCTAAGATAATCTCAAACCAAATCAAATAAGTTATGACTATCCTAAAACTACCCTAATAAGCTAATTTAAAACTAGAATATAAGCAGAAGATAAGGCTATAAGCTAAAATATCTAAAAACTCTTATACTATATCTGCTAACAAACAGAAAAACAACAACCTTTTGAGCTAAATTGTAGATAAGCAAAAAAGAAACTTCATGAATATCTAACTTATACCAGCTTAAAGACTGGCCAATAAGCTACTTAAAACTATAAACAAAATACATTTTGAAATTCAAATAAGCTCTGAAAAAGTTAAGTGAAAAAGCTACTTATGCTGATTTTTTTATGTTTTTGGTTTTTCTATGAAAAGCTAAATAAGCTAGAACCTAACCTAAATAAGCTATGAACTACTAAATATGAACCTAATAAGCTAGTTAAGACAGAAACTAAACAAAAACTACCTATATGCGGCAAATCTGACTAAAAATCACAATTAAGCATTTGATATAACTGTTAACCATACAGTCCTTCCCACTCTCGGCCACATAAGTTTGGCTATTTTCATAAAGCTAAATGATCCTTATGGACTTTTGGCTTATACTACTTTAAAGTTTGACTAATAAGCTACCTAAATATATTCTTAAAAAGTATTTTGAAACATAAATGCTTAATGAAAAAGCTTAATGAAAAAGCTGCCTATGCAGTTTTACCTAACTTTTGGTTTTTGAATGAAAAGACAAAAAACTAATTTTAAACTTAAAAACAGATGACTTAATGAACTTTTAAAAGAAAAATAAGCTGAAATAAATCTACTATTACCTAAAATCTACTTATGAACAAAATTTGAAATTCTAAAAACTATTTTTACCTGCTGAAAATTGATCTTGAAAAAGGGTCATTTATCTGTTTTAGCTGCTGATGCAGTTGACACATTTTATAACCAAACTCAAAACAACTTGATGCAGGCTTTTTTTTAAAAATTACTAGTTTCATAACTACTTTTCAAAAAACACTTAACCAGGAAACAAAAAAGCAAAATTTCAATACATAGAAGTAGATATAAACTAAAAAAAATGATTTAAAACTAAATTAATGATGAACAGATTTTCAACTTTAACAACTAGCAAACTTAATAAAAACTAGATTAAGCCTAACTAAGCTCATAAATCCTACACTTATAAACTCAAATATGAGATTTAAATTGAAAACTAAGGACCAATTGGCCTCAAGCAGTACTAACTTGAGTTAGTACTCCTTGACCCAAACACTCCTTAATTTTACTCAAGTCCATATTTAGCTTATTAAAATAAGAATTTATGATCAAAGTCTAAATTACCAGAGATTATCAATAAGCTTTCTAACAAACATAATAAGAAATTTTAAATACAGATAAGCAAAAATGATAAACTATAAGATTATGCTAATATTTTTTGTTTTTAACTGTTTTAAGACAAATAAGTGCAAACTAAGATCTTAAACTAACAAGCTAACATATTGAGCATCTAACAACTATATTAATCATCAAATAAGCTAATCTAAACAGAAATAAGCTATTATTAAACAGTAATAAGCTAAAATGCAATTTTAAGCTACAAAATGTAAAGAGAGGACTTACAACTGCCTTTGCACAAAACAAGGCTTATAAAATGTTCTTTTTGAGCTATCAACAAGCTCTAGCTTATCAAATGATAAGCTGGTATGGTCCTGGAAGCCCTTCCATTACTGGCTTCCCTTCCTTAATAAGCTGAGGTGATTTATAGAGTGGAATTAAGGGTCAATAAGCTCATTAAGCTTTAAGAGCTTTGATGAGAATGTTGCTAGCTTAGGTAGTGTAAATAACAGCTTATTAAGAGCTTAAAAGAATAGTTGAGAGCTTATTAAACCATTTTGCTTTTAAAGTAAACTGAATCCAACACAAAATTAAAAGTAACTTCAAATTTTATTAATGAAATATGAATTACAATGCTTTTAAACGAAGATTACAAAGACTTAATTGACTATAAACTAGAAAATTATAATAGGCTAAAGCTATTTTTACACTACTCCTAAATTAAGCTAGATGATAATGTGAGTGAATGAGGTCTTGTATTTATAGGCTTGAGAGAGATGCTTTGTCTTCTACACACGCTCTGCTTGACTCTGATCGCGACATTTTCAAATCATTGTCAATCATTGGATCCCTTGTCTTAGCCGTTAGATTAAAAATGTGATCACACGGATTGCCAGCGTGGCATTCCTTGTGTCAGAGGCCTTGTGCTTCTTTTGGCTTGTTTTTAATGTAAATTCGACATCAAGGTGTGTTTCTTTTGAGTCCACCGTGTCATTCCTTGACCTAATTAACCAATCATGAGCCTCTTGTGACGTCTTTGATGCTGACAAGGAGCTTGGTACTAGCATCTTCTTGTGGCCATGTCAATTTGAGCTTGGGAGGGTTAATTGTATTTTAATTAGGTGAAAATGAGAAGGGTGAAATGGGGGAGATGGTGAACAGTAAAACTGTTTTTCCCGCCCCCTAATTTTATACGTTTATGTTTGACTGAGGATTATTGGGTGTTGACTTGGGCTTTTCATTTATAAAAGAATTAGGCCGGGTGAAGGGTTAATGGACTTGGTGAATTGGTAAAGGGTTTATAGATTAAGGCTAACTATCGTTAGTCTTTTATTAACAAAGGACTAACGGTGTTATGAATTTAAGGGCCTTTGGTGAAAATGGTTTAACATCAAGGGTTATTTGGGTATTTTGAAGGTTTTGTTGTTTTGTGGGCATGGGACATTTTTTGACAAGGTTGACATTATTGAACTTTGCTAAGGAAACTTCCAGTCTTGTGCACTTTATCCGTTTCCGTGTTGTGCTTGCCCGGTTTTGACAGTTTTCTTGTTGATTTTTGCCAATATCCGTACCTAACATCACAAATGACAAAACAAGTCATATCAAGATAATTTGCACAATTTAATCATTTAAGGGCCATTTTTTGTATAAAAAGGATATGTGATTTCTCACATATCAAAATTCCCCAAACTAAGTGATTGCGTGTCCTCACGCAATATTATATGCTCTAAAACCAAAAACCTTAAAACTTCCCCAAACTAAATCTTTGAAAAGTAGCAAAGACTTTTGTGGGGAGAGTTTAGAATCACAAGTTATAAAACACCCCATTTTCCTATTTTTTTTTTAACTTTTTCCATTTTTATGATTTTTCTAATTTACAAAACTTACCAACTTTATTCATGTGTGACATAATGTATTGTTTTTATTATTCATTGATAACTTTTAGGATCATAGGAACAAAAAAGCACAAAAAGTGTCCAAATGGATAAATTCATCGTCCCCGACTTTTACCTCTTCAAGCCAAGCTTAAAAACAAGATCATTCTAAAATACAAGTTATGATGCTAACACTACTCATAAAAACTAATTGTGTTCTTACTTTTCCTCCCTATTCCTAGTTTCCTCTAAGGATTTTATTATTATTATTGGTGACAAATAAATTTGTCCTATTAATAAAGTAAAACCGGTTGGTTCTAGATATTAAATAGTTTGAAATACTTTCTAAAGAGATGATATGGTGAGAATATGGTCCACATTAACGGTTCTTTATAATTTCGCATTCGATTAGGGTTTTATACTTTTTATTTCATCCGCCAACAACAACTCAACTACGAGTCCAGAGACGGAGGTTTATTTAGATATTCCCGGAGTCAAAATTTGGCTTTATTATTATTTATTAATTGCCAACATTATATTTAAACCTCGGTCCTTTAGATAGCTGCAACCTCGGTTGTGAGCCGCAAGATGCAGCAAATATTTCGACCTCGGGTAATTTCCTCGACCTTTTAGAAGGTGCAAACAATCGTTGTTGAGACGGCAAGATGCAGCAAACTTTTATCAGTCTCAGATTATTATTACTATGTGTCTTATTTAGAAGACTGCCACATCGGTTGTGAGCCGGCAAGAGGCAGTAAACTTTTATCAGCCCACAGTTTTATTATTTTTATTAATACCTCCACCCTTTAAATGACTACCACATCGGTTGTGAGTCGGCAAGAGGTAGTGGTCTTATTTCGGCTTCGGTTTATTACATAACTTATTATTAGCCAAATTTCAAGTCCTGTGGTCTTTTAACAACTGCCACATCGGTATGCGAGCCGACCATGGTCCAGGAGTCTATTTCCTCACAACACTGACAAAACCTCGATGTGTACCTTACTTTCACCAGAGGGAATCTCTACGAAGTGATTTAAACTAAGAATCGTAAAAACCTAAAATAACTCTATTTATTCAACAATTATATAACGTTTATTAAGCTTATGGGAGCAAAAGCCACAATTAACACTTATGAGCCTTATAGAAATCCAACTATTCTATGTTTAGCATCAAAACTTATACTCTACTCTATCATCTCTTGTTCTTCACAATTTAAATTTATAAAAAGAAATCGAGAATACTTAGCTAATGAAATTAAGTTCGGCACTTTAACAAAGTCACATGGAGTGGCAAAAATCTCAACTCTGATAAATCTGAAATTTGCATATTTTAAAAATCAATTATGGGAACTTGCAAAGGTCTTTGACTTTTTTCAAGCTTTGACTTGCGTTTTATAGATCCTTGTATAAAAGATTAGCAAAAAATCAATCTTATAAAGTTAAGGAGAAAGTTAAGATATAAAATCGGTCGGGTCAAAATTTACTTTTCATTCTCACCAACAGAAAACCTACATTCGTGTCAACTATTTTTTTTATTATATATATGAACAATAAACTAGATATTAAGACTTAAAAATTTAAAAAATTTTGTAGGAAAACGGGGGTATGGTACGTGATGAGAACACGGGCAAAGGTAGGTGTAGATCAATATCGAAGATATTACTACCCCATAATTAAAAACTAAACTTGTCCTCATATGTTTTCCTAGGTCTAAGACGTAAAACCCCATAATAGAACTCAAAAAAGTTCGATTGCATAAATTCTGATGCATGGAGAAAGTATCACAAAAATCTTAAGCCGTTTATCAAGTATGCTAGAAGATAAATGTTAGTCGATAATAATATAGGATATAGGATTTCCCCAAACTAATTGCAAGCAAAGTCTAGGAAGCTCGAGTGGACCGGGAAAAAACACCGAACACGAGAGTCTTCAAAAATTTTCGATCAATCCTACAAAAAATCACAAGTACAAACAACAAGAATCGGAAGAGTACAAGCCTCCTCACATCACAATAGAAATAAGAAAGAAGAAAAATGGATAAGCATGGGGTGCCTCCCACGAAGCGCTTTGTTTTTGGTAACCGAGTCACATAGCTTGACTCGATCCCCGAATTCATTCGTCCTTGGAGAAAGTTTAGAGATCCTGGACTACCTTGGGTGGTAAGTCCCCTCCGAAGTAATGCTTCACACGATGACCATTCACCTTAAAGTTTGGACCATCGGGTTGAGATAACTCGATGGTTCCGTATGGAAAAACTTTGGTGATGGTGAAAGGTCCCGACCAACGAGTTTTAAGCTTTCCCGAGAATATCTTTAGATGAGAGTTGAAGAGTAAAACTCGATCACCAACATTGAAAATGCGGTTTTTGATCTTAGAGTCGTGAAGCTTCTTCGTCCTTTCTTTATATATCAAAGAATTCTCGTAAGCTTGATCACGAAGCTCATTAAGTTCATTAAGTTGAAGCTTCCGGTGATCACCCGCGGTTTTAAGATCGAAATTAGCATGTTTCAAAGCCCAATATGCTTTATGCTCTAACTCGATAGGTAAATGGCAAGACTTTCTGTACACGAGTTTGTAAGGCGTACAACCAATCGGTGTCTTAAAAGCGGTACGGAATGCCCATAAAGCGTCATCTAGTTTGTCGGACCACGAGGCACGGTTTTCTCCAACCGTCCTTTCTAGAATACGTTTCAAACCGCGATTGGACACCTCCACTTGACCGCTCGTTTGAGGGTGATAAGCGGTAGCAAGATGATGAGTGACCCCATACTTAGACATTACTTTAGCAAATTGATCATTACAAAAATGGGTCACACGATCGCTTATAATAGCTTTAGGTGTTCCAAATCGGGTAAAAAGAGATTTCAAAAACTTAACTACAACTCGAGCATCATTTGTGGGGAGCGCCTTTGCTTCCACCCACTTTGAAAGATAGTCAACGGCTACGAGAATGTATTTATTCCCATGTGAAGACGGAAATTGTCAATTTAAAATCGATGTTGTTTTTTTTTTTTTTTTTTTTTTACCATATACATCGAAGATTTCACAAACTTGAATAGCGTTTTGAGGCATTTCATCTCGTTGTGAAATTTTGCCTTGTCTTTGACACGTATCACAAGATTTGATCATAGTATGGGCATCTCGATATATGGTCGGCCAAAAGAAACCGGCATCAAATACTTTTCGAGCGGTGAGATTGGCACTATGATGGCCCCCGGTGGGTCCTTCATGACAAGCTTTGAGGATATCATTAGCTTCTTGCCCATGCACACACCGTCGAATGATTTGATCCACACAAATACGAAAAAGATAGGGATCGTCCCAAAAGTAATGTTTAACGTCCTTGAAAAACTTCTTCTTTTGTTGAGTTGTCATTCCTTTGATGATAAAATTCCCCGCATGGAAATTTGCATAGTCCGCAAACCATGGGGTACTTTCACTAGAAATTTTACCAAGAGTCTCTAAAGGAACATTTTCGTTTATGTCTTTATTTTCTAACACATCCTTATGAGGATTCTCAAGTCTAGATAAATGATCGGCCGCGAGGTTCTCACTTCCTTTTTTATCACGGATGGTGATATCAAATTCTTGTAGGAGGAGCACCCACCGGAGCAACCTCGGCTTGGCATCTTGTTTATTCATAAGGTATTTTAAAGCCGAGTGATCCGTATACACTATGCTTTTAGATAAAACAAGATATGGCCAAAACATTTCAAAAACATATACTACGGCAAGCATTTCCTTTTCCGTGGTGGTGTAATGAATTTGAGCTTTGATCATTGTCTTACTAGCATACTGTATAGGCTGAAAATGCTTCGTCTTTCGTTGTCCCAAAACCGCACCAATCGCAAAATCGCTCGCATCACACATGAGTTCGAAAGGTAGGTTCCAATCGGGGACAACTAAGATCGGAGCTTCGGTAAGCTTCTTTTTAAGAGTCTCAAAAGCATCAATACAATCCTTAGAAAACACAAACGGTGTTTCCTTCTCAAGAAGATGAGTCATAGGTCTAGCTATTTTGGAAAAGTCTTGGATAAATCGTCGGTAAAAACCGGCATGACCTAGGAAACTCCTAACACCTTTTACGGTAGTCGGGTGAGGGAGCTTAGCGATAACATCCATAGACAAAACATTGTTTATCAAGAAGAACAAGAGTGACATTATGTTAGTCCAAGTGTATGTGGATGACATCATTTTTGGCTCTACAACGCAGTCTATGTGTACTGAGTTTGAAGATTGTATGCACAAAAGATTCCAGTTAAGTTCCATAGGTGAGCTCACATTCTTTTTGGGATTGCAGGTGAAACAATAACCTGATGAAATCTTTATTAGTCAAGACAAGTATGTAGCTGACATCTTAAAGAAGTTTGATTTTTGTTCCATCAAAACAACTACTACTCCTATTGAGTCAAATAAACCCCTGGTCAAAGATGAAGATGGTGTAGATGTAGATGTGCATATCTACATGTCTATGATTGGTTCCCTGATGTACTTAACTGCATCAAGGCCAGACATCATGTTTGCTGTCTGTGCCTGTGCTAGATTTCAAGTCACTCCAAAAGCTTCACATAAAAATGCAGTAAAAAGGATTTTTAGGTACCTTAAACATCAACCCAAACTAGGGTTATGGTATCCTAGGGATTCTCCTTTTGAACTAGAAGCTTTCTCAGATAGTGATTATAAAGGCGCTAGTCTTGACATGAAATCAACAACAGGTGGTTGTTAATTTCTTGGTAGAAGACTAATATCTTGGTAATGCAAGAAGCAGACGATTGTGGCAAATTCTACTAGTAAGGTGGAATATGTTACAACTGCTAACTGTTGTGGGAAAGTACTATGGATACAGAATTAGATGATGGATTATCGCTTTAATTTCATGAACACCAAAATCCATATTGACAATGAGAGTACCATATGTATAGTCAAGAATCCTGTCTATCACTCAAGGAACAAGCACATTGAGATTCGACATCACTTTATAAGGGATTGCTATGAGAAAAGATTGATAGATGTTATCAAGATTCACACTGATGCTAATGTTGCAGACCTTCTCAGCAAAGGATTTGATGTCATAAGATTTAATTTTTTTGTGGTTAGCATTGGGATGTTAAATTTATAGCTACATGTGAGGGAAGGTTCAACTGTAAAGTTTGTACTTGTAGTTAGTTTTAGTTGTTGGAATTAATACTGCTACGGTATTAATCCTGGTAGTTAGGAGTGTTAGTTTGGTTAATACTGCCAGGCCAACACTTAGTACTGCTCGGCTTAGTTTGTGCTGCTCAAAATTACTTCACGATGGAAATGATGTTTGGATTGGGTAAAAAGATGCTGCTTGGATTGGTATTGGAGGTTATAAATGGTAGCTAACAAATTTGGTGCTGTCAGGCAAATTTGGTGCTGCCAGGCAAAAGTTTGTGCTGTTTGTTACCGTTACTACTGTTAGAGAGCAGAATAGATTTTCCTTAATTACAGATAACCATTGAGATATTTCCGCCAACAAGTTGCCTATAGGGGTCTATAGATTGAAAATTCTTGATCCTTCCTTCTATAACACTCTTTTTCCTAGATAAGGATTCAAGTTTTTTCAGTCGGTCATATCAAACCCTAAAGCAAATCTCTATAAAATCTCAATTCCGTTCAGTCGGTCATATCAAACCCTAAAGCAAATCTCTATAAAATCTCAATTCTATTTACTAATCACTCATACTCTCCCAATCGATTATATCCCACATCTTAATCCATCTATTACAAGTTTCTATGGAGAATTTAGAGTTTGTCGATCAACATAACATGGTCCCGAGAACGGCCAAAGCAGAGAACATACATCCATTCCCGGTAAATCATATGCATAAGAAACACATGCCATGGATCTCCAAGCTTTTCGGGAAGCTTTTTAAGGAGCATCGCCGAACAATTCTTGTTTAACGGTATCTTAGCTAATTCAAGCAACTTTTCCTTATTCATGAGCAAACTCTTAATCGTAGGAGCAAATCTTGGCATCAAAAGTAAGCGTCCGTGAAGCTAATGTCGAAGCACAAATCTTGAAAGATTTGAAAGATCTTCTCCATTTGATTCGAAGCTTTGTCAACGGGACTTTTGATTCATTCCGTCTCGAAGATATGGAATATTCGCTTAGGTAAAGTCTTCGGAACATTTCGTGTTCCGGGATCGGAATGGGTTTTACCGGAGGTGGGATGTGAGCGGGATACTAGTCCTTGGAAATTTAGATTGCTACCTTAAACCGATATCCGTTGTCCCTCGGATGTCTCGTATCACTACCTCTTTAGGAGAAGGAATAGTAGGAATCGAGGGTCCCTCATAACAACACCACTCGATTAGTGATTGCTTTCATCTCACACCTTCGGTTTTGGAATGGTATTAAAACTCGTAGAGTACCCGAAGTTTGAGGCTTGTTTTGAAAAGAAACTTCCTATAATACTTCTCATAATCGTTTTCCTAGATTTCTGCGTAAGATTTTCTCTTGTTTACTAAAATCCCCTTTAATTTTCCATTAATTTGACTTTGCAAATTTCTCATGTAATGACATGCATTAGCTTTTTGCATAATCTGAACAATTCATTTGGAATTCCTTGTGTGAAACTGATTAATAAGAGCCATGAAAATGTGGGTTTTGAAATCTTGAGTTTGAAGGAATTCGGGAGCCAAACTAAATGAGTAATAGACCTTGGTTTTGAAAATTTGGTGCATGATTATTTGAAGCTTGAAAAACCTTGATTACCATGAAAATTATTTCCCCGATTAAAATTATTCCCTTGACCTTGATTTTGATTAAACCTATTTTGACCATTGTTTTGCACCGGAGCAAAACCGGGTAGTGCCATGTAGTTGCTAGCACGATTTGGAGGAGCAACTTGATTGTAAGTACCCGTTGCCGCACAAACACTAGATTGATTGTTATCGGTATTAGGACAATTGTACCAAGCATGAGCACCACCACAAGTAACATAAAATTCCTCAACCGCTTTAACCGTAGCGGGAGTGACAACTTTCTTAGAAACTATATCAACTAAAGTCGAAATTTGGTCCGCAAGCTTATCAATTCTTTCATCCGTTTTACTAGAATTTTCCCTAGAAGTCGAATTCATCCTAGAGACATTTGATTTGTTACGTGAATAACAAACTTTTGATTTGTTTTCAATTATATTCAAAGCTTCTCTAGTCGTTTTACTTAAAAGATTTCCACCCGCCGCGGCATTTAAGGAGTCTTGATCATTCTCGTTTAAACCGTTATAGAAAGTATCAACTTGAGTTAACTCCGTAAATCCGTGGTGAGGACAAGCTCTAAGCATTTCCTTAAATCGTTCCCATGCTTCACTAAAAGTCTCCTCGAATTTTTGTGTAAAACGAGAAATTTCATTCTTTAAGTGAGTGGTTTTTGAGGGAGGGAAAAATTGATTCACAAATTTGGTTACGAGATCCTCCCAAGTCAAGATCGAATTAGGTGGTTCTTTCTCGTACCAAACTTTAGTGGCCCCCTCGAGTGAATATGGAAACATCATTAGCTTAATAACATCGTTCGACACATCTCTAAATCATAAAGTCGAGGTAATCCTTTTGAAACTATTAATATGAGCATGGGGATTTTCCCTCTCAAAACTGTGAAACAGGCTAGCTTGAACTAGTTGTAACAAATTCGTTTTAATCTCAAAATGATCCGCATTAATTTCTAATAAAACGATAGCTTCTCCATACCTTTCCGTGGGTGCACGGAGTAGCTCTTCAATTGTTCGTTCTGCGATTGGTGCAACTTCAACGATAGTACGAAGCTCGGGTTCGACTATGTTTGGAGCACGTCCTCTATTTCGACGTCTCAGAATGGTTACATTTGAATTATTTGGAAAATTAGAATTTCTAGTGCGCATGCACTAAACAAACAAATGGAGAAAAAAATATATATACAAAAATATTTTTGTTTTACCGAATAATCAACAAACTTAGGGTAACTCGCTCAAGTAAAATTTGCAAATAGGGGACGTCGTGGGAGCGAATCGCCTTAAAAATGTTTGTCCCTTCAGGTCTTAGTTCCGTGGAACAACCCTCCTATTAGCTTATTTCACAAAAGAGGTGCGCCTTTGTAGGTTCCATGATCATTCATATAAACCTTTACAATTATGTGTTGAATCAAGATGCAGGAAAATAAAAACTTTATTGATGATGAAAAGAAAACTTTTTGGTGGCTAGAAACCCTAAAAGTAATATTGACTAGCTTACCTAAGAATGAGAAAAACATAGAGTATTTATACTCTAAAGAGGATCAGCCTTTGAGGGCTTTTTCTGGGCTTTTTGTATCTTGGCCCGTTTACATCATTAAAACAGTACAATTAATTAACTAACTATCGAGCTATGAAACACCAATTTTCTTCAAGACCGAGCTTCACTTGTTAGACTGTGAAATTGTGTTTCTAATAATCCCCCCTAAGTGAGGTCTTCATAGCGTACATATTTGAATTGATAGTATATTAGCTCGCTGTCTTTGCGGTTCATCACTTGATATTCAGATGCTTCACCAGTAATCCAATCTTTAACGTTCGATCTTGATCTCTGATTTGCTTGATGTATATGTGATCTTTTCTTGGTTTTGCCATATGCTGAACTTTAGTCTGACATGCTCATACTTGCTGTAATCATGAAAGCTTTAGTACTCTTTCTTCTTCTAATTATTTTGACTTTAGCATTTGAAGAAGACTTTGATTTCAGAGATGCGGAAGCTTCATTTACTTAGCTTTCTTGATGTCTTCAAACTTTTGAGTATGAACAATATAGTTTTTAACAAACTATCAGCTATCAACGGATTTGATATGTCTTTACCATGAGCCGTTTGCTATGGACTAGTCAATGCTTTATTGCAATAACAAGGTGCAATGATAACCTTATAGTTTTTAGTAAACTATCAGCTAGGAACGGATTTGATATCTCTTTACCAGTAGCCGTTTGCTATGGAGTAGTCAACTCTTTGTTTTAGAAACATGGTGATTCGATTACCATACAGTATGAAAACTGCACCTGTGATCAGATAGATTCAATAAAGAACCTTCTTGACAGGTCTTCCAGCTCAAAGCCTTTAAGTCCTCCAATACCGAAGTACTAGATTCCCGTATGCTTGCTGTTCTCTAAACCAGATGTCCGTAGACTTACACACTATGAGTATTTCTACTAATAGAATGGTAAAGAGTAAGTCAGTACAATTACTATCTGCTGACTATACCGTATAATTCATGTTCAGCGTTTCACTTCTTAATACAATTAAGTACCATAGAAGGCCTGTTGGCAAAAACATGATTTCAAAAAACATTCGATGTGCTTGTGAAATTTATTTAGGACACAACAAAAGTTTAAATCAGAATGCTCTGATGATGTTTTGAAAGATATCTCGAAAGATATGAAGTGCCTAATGGCTCTCATCAAACTCATACAAGTATTTGAAAGACGAGTCATTCTCACTAGTGGATACTGTCCGAAGACAAGTATATGAGTATTCTACGAATACCCTGTGGTACAACATCTCATTCCTTCGCATTCCTTAAGATTACTTTCCCAATCATGAAACAAAAGATTCTTTGTGAATTATCAAGATACTTATGTATTACACAAAAGTTTTGGTATTTTGACATTGTTGAGTATATTAACACCTTTATTCCCCCTATACATGTGCATCGATATTCGAAAGATGTTTTGCACATGCAAGGATAGGACTTAGCATTTTGAATCAATTGAATCATTAGTTATCAGTTCATATTTTAAGTCACATTTTCTCCCCCGATCAAAAGTATGCAACTTTTGTATGGTTTCGATCTATAATGGACTTAAGATGTATCGAGCTCCCCCTCAATGTTTGAGGTGAGTTAATTAAGCACATATATCAAGTGATTATTGAAACAAGACCTTAGTAATATACCGAGACAGGAGTGATAAATCAAACCGTCTGAAGACGTAGGTTGTGGCTCATTTCAATCTTTCTGTAATAGAATCAGCAACAGTGCGTCCAACAAACCTGCAAAACTGTTAGTATACCTGATTCTCCCCCTCAAACAATGACCCGGGTATAATAGAAAGGGTTTTGGTCAATGTTTGAATGGTGACTCCGAACATGTTTGATAAAACATATTGTTTATGAGAAAATTGTTCGGGTCTTAGACAACTTCTTGTCTGTGGAAGAAATAATGCACTGAAACGTACATTAAGTCTCTGGGATAAGTCCGGGTTACAGTCTGAAATAACTGCAAGCCATTTATCTAATTTTTTTGATTTTTTCTGTTTTCTATTTTTTTGTTTTTTTCTCAAATATACACAAATATACAAAGGATACAATGCTTTAGCATTCAAAAATACCAGATATCCCCTTGGAACCAGCCTTTCGATCACTAAGTTTGCAATTAGTGAACCTAGAGATCAGAGTAACTTTGGAACTACAACTAACGCTCGGGGTAAGTTCTAAAGGCTCAACAATGGGTTCCATTATCCTAGTTAAAGGACAGTTATCATACAACGCGAAATGTCATCCAGTGGGTTTCCACTGAGGCTTAACACTACCAACAACCTTTCCAGTTGGTCTCCAAGCTGTCTTAGTAGTGTTCACATTATGATTTCTGGTTGCTTTCCAAACCTTCTTAGTATGATTCACACTATGTTTGGCCTGGGGGGTTTTGGTATTCACAGACTTCAAAGAACGAATCAAAAACTGATTATGATAAAAAACATTCAACTTCCTATTGTGATCTGCTGCACTCCTCATGTTCACACTTTTACTAGGCAAGATACGATGGTTCCGAGTGTGGCTCTTTGGCATAGGTTTGCGAGATTCAGTGACAGGTTTGGTTCTAGTAGACAGATTCACATGAACATTAGGCTTCTTGTTTTGTTGCACGGGTGGTTTCTGTGTGGGTCTATTTGAAGTCCTAGGGGGTTCCTGAAAAGTAACTTGCTTTTTCTTAGGCAACGGGGTTGGTTTTACCCAGTTGGCTCTTTTTGGAGGTGGAACGTACTTTGAACTGTTGGTATACATCCCTGAAGCAAGTACTTTGGGTTTCTCAGAGGCTGTAGATCCACTACTCTTTTTGCCACTCAGCTCAGTTTTCAGTTTGGCATTCTCAGCAGCTAAGGCATTAATCTTTGTGATGAATGTAAAACATGAGTAAGCATTAGATTTCGACAGTTCTTCATAACGTCGTTTCAGATTTACATTCTCTGCCTTATACCCATCAATTTGAATTCTAACTAAAGTGAGCGCATCTTTCAACTGAGTTAGCTCAGTTTCTAAGGCCTGCTTATCGAAGCTACCTACAGTGGATCCTACATTCAACATTCTCATGATGTTGATTTGAGTTTGCAAATTTCTGATGGTGTCGTCTTTCCCTTGAAGCTGATCCTTTAACTTGTTAATTTCAAAAATTGCATTAGATACAGTTGAGTTAGAGTTATCACAAACCCTCTGGTTTTGAAGACATTCTTTATATTTTTGAAATTTAACTTGTAAATTAACGTGATTGTTTTCGATAAAGGCACAACGTTTTTCAGATTCATTAAGCATTTGTTGCTTCTTTAAAATATCAGCTTCAAGTTCTATGACTTTGGAGTGTTCCCTATCGCAATTAGATCTAAGTTCTTCGCAAATGCAATTCGAACTAGGGGGCACAACAATATCAGAAGAAAGCACAATAGAGCAGATATCTTTCTCTAAACAATTAGCAAGTAGGCAGTCATTTTGAATTAAAAGATTTTTTCGCTCTATTTTCAGGTTCTTGTTTGCAAGAACGCAGCGTTCATACTCAGTGTCCAGTTCGTCAAATATCCGCATGTATTCAGTTACTTCTGTAACAATGTTTTCATTAAGTTTTTGAACAAGTTGTTTAACATTTTCATAAAAAGGTATGATTTGTTAAAATAAGTATATACTAATATACAAAGTATACAATGCTTTAGCATTCAAAAATACCAAATATCCCCTTGGAACCAGCCTTTCGATCACTAAGTTTGCAATCAGGGAACCTACAAAACTCCTATGGCATCCGAAACCAAACTCACTCAAGATGAAGACGGTGAACCCATTGACGACACTAAATACTGTGGCATGATTGGTAGCCTTCTCTACCGAACGTCTAGTCGACTGGACATCATGTTTAGTGTTTGCCTATGTGCTCGTTTCCAAGAAGCTCCAAGAACCTCCCACCTTGAAGCAGTAAAAAGAATATTTAGGTATATTAAAGGAACCTCTCACCTAGGATTATGGTATCCCAAAGGAACAAGAGTAGAAACCATTGTCTATGCCAATCGCAAAAGCACAAGCGGTGCGTGTACATTCATGGGATGTTGTCTCACATCGTGGTTCTCTAAGAAACAAACTGCCTTAGCCATCTCAACCACCGAAGCCGAATATGTTTCAGCCGGAAAAGCTTGCCAACAAGCCTTATGGATGAAACAAGCCCTTGTAGACTATGATATAAACCTAGACGATATACCCGTTCTTTGTGATAATAAAGGTGCCATTGATCTAAGCAAAAACCCCGTTCTTTATTCTCACACAAAACATATAGAAATCCGTCACCATTTCCTTCGTGACAATGTTCAAAAAGGAAACATCTCAATCGAGAAGGTCTCCTCTGAAGACAACATTGCCGATATTCTAACCAAACCACTCAAAAGAGAACCCTTTAATCTACTTAGACTAGGACTCGGTCTCATGGAACCTAATGCCTAAAAGGTATACTCTTTCTCTCCTTCTCTATCTCTCTCTGAGTCTAGGAATCTATTTACTCAAAACAACATTCAGGAAGTTTTCATATACATTACGAATATACTATATGTAATCACATTCAAATAAAACCCGAATGAATTCTTTCAAAAATTAATTCTCACAAATAGGATTTTTTTTAAATAAAATTTCTGCATTGATTAATACAAAAAAATATTTTTCATCTCATATGTCTCTTGAACGCCCATAATGGAACACATAATCAATATGTCGTTCCAAACACGTTCAATTGTAGCTACATCAAGTCAAGGAGACTTTGGGTTATCTCATATATATCTATATATGTCCTTTTTGTTTTTTTTTTTTAGTCGAGATTAACCACACTCCAACATGGTTCATAGGGGGGGGGGGGGGGGGGGGGAGGCAGTTCACTAGAATTTTTTTTCTACAGCAGTTGTCGGTTTCATTGGCTATACAAAGCCGGTTCTGTTCTGCAAATAGAACCGGCAACACTGTACACAGTTGGTTTAAATACAAATTTTCAAACATTCTTACTCAATAAATTCCCTCCAATTCTAACCTACAAGTCATATGGTGTTTAGAAGTTGACCTTAGGCAAATCCAATGATTAGATCTTCTCCAAAATAACAAACAATGCATTAAAACTATAACATTTTCTCTATAAAATGGTTAATCCAAACACTAGTTATCATGTCCAAAGATCAATCAAAATGCCTAAAGATAAGAAACCTAACTTTAAATGCACCGCTAGAATGAGTGTCCGTCCTTATTGCTTCACCAACCCTCGTACGTTATCCCCTCCTTATAATCGTCTATCACCACCCACCGACTATTAAAAGGCCCCTTCATCAACAACAACAAGTTCTTCACCGTCACTCTCCCCAAGGATCTCAACGAGCAAACTCTTAGTGACTCCAAAGTCAACACCACAACCTTTGACTTCTCCTCCACTGGCTCCAACCCTACCATCCAAACACTCCTCACCTTTGGCAATCAACATCGATCCCATCGAACTCTTGTTTTCCACTCCTCCCACCTCTTCCCAAGCTCTCTTCGACACTCTAGAAGACCTCCCACCAACAACAACCAATCCTCCTCCTCCTAGGCCATCCTTTGATTCCATTGAGCATATGGCTAATGAACCCCCACCTCTTCCAAATATGGATCTTCCTCTTCTACCATTGCCACCACAATTTCCAATTTCCTCTCCTCCTCCTCCAAAATCATCAAACCCAACCTCCACCTTCCCACATCTTCCACCATTAGGACCAAACAATCCTTTTCCCTTGCTAACACATAAAATGTTTTGTGAACATTGCCAAAGAACACAAGTTATTGTTGACAATCTCCAGGATGAGATGCGAATCATTCTCAATCACATCCTTGATCGCCTTAATGTTCTTTCACACCACATCTAGATTAGGACTATTAGGTCTAAAATAATGTCATATTTTGTTAAGAATCTCTTGTCTTCTTATCTTTATGAATGTTGTAATTTGAAATTTATAAATGTTTCTTTCGTTATGCTCCCAGGAAATTATGTGGTGTATTGTTTCAAATATATGTTTCACGTACTTAGACTATGTTATTTTATATTATGAATTTATTTAACCATTAAATTCATTAAATGCTCTTCCAAAGCTACTTAACTCATTCCCAAATTAACTGTCGTGCCGGTACGCGTTGCGTGACGATTCTCGTAAAACGCGGGAAAACTTCCCGGAACGCATTAAATGACACATAATCACTCATACACGAAATATGAATCAAAAGTAATTCCCTTACGATACTAAAAACTCTTTCAACACTCGGTTAAACCTTAACCGTTTCATGCGAACTAAGTCAACCGAAGTCAACTTTTTAGCTTTCTTCCAAGAAAACTAACAAAATCGAAAGACTCTGATATATATAACCATAATATTTTATAATACTTAACCCAGGACAAGTTACCGGTTATCACAATATTGTAAAATCAAAATCAGCCCTAATGGCATTATGAGAACTTATAGTGGGTTCGGATGAGACTCCGTGGTTAGATGCCAATGCATCATTGTAGACGATAGCTGGGAAATCTGCTTCAAAATCTTTGAAGAGGTCAATATCATCATAAATCATACCGTACGTAGCACTTTTCCAATCAAACATCTGACCGCGCTTATGATCTTTATCAGCCATAAGTTGAATGTACTCTTCCATTGTGATGTTAGGGTTGTCCATTTCTTGTAATAAATTTGCTACGAAGGAAAAAGGTCAAATGGACTAATACGCCGTATTCAGTAAACTAAATACGTCGTATCAATGTTTAGAGTCGAATACGTTGTATTGGTTTAGAAAACAATATACACCGTATCCAAAAAGTTAAATACGCCGTATTCAGTATTCGACTTAGAAAAAATTACAGTGGACTGTAATAATGCAGAATAACACAAAAAACAAACAATATGCAAAAATATACAATGCAGAAAAATTAAACACACAAATATGCAAATTAATCTAAACTAAAACACCAATAAAAACAAGAATTAAACAACTTCACTCCCCGACAACGACACCAAAAACTTGACGTGTCGTTGAGTGTAGGTATTTCTATTTATCAAGTTTTACATTCATATTTTGCCGACTATATCTAAAAACAGCACTAACGGGTAGTGTACCCGATTAGATGTAGCTTTGTTGGTAAGTAGGGTGTCAATCACTAAGAGCGAGAGCGTTAATTCTTAGTTCTATCAGTATTTTTTTATCTATGTTAGTTCTAATCTATGTTAATCCTAAGTCTAAGGTTTAAAAGGGGTTTTAGTCTGAGAGACTGGCACGAGTTTGGGTTATCTAACCTAGGGTTTTAATGACAAGTAAAACAATAAATACACAAAAGAAGATATACAAACGATAGAGGAGCAGTCAAGAACTAATGTAAGGAAAACATATCAACCATGAATAATCTGATAAAACATAAGTTTGTCTATTAGTGCAATGATTGACTTATCTCGCAGGGCATATCATTCATAGATTTAGGCGGTACTTCTTCCTAAAACCTAGACACACTAATTATGTCATAATTAGACGCATTCGCATAAAGCAAGCATTTGTTGATTATAATCTATCTTGGGAGATTAATAATTGTGATCATATTAAACCCTAGCTCAACGAGACTTTACCCACTTACTGCTTAACGGCTCTTTATATACTAGTAGTCCACTCTGTCCGGGTGGACCAAGGGAATCAGAACATCATTTGTTGATCCCAGGTCACCTGCTAGTCCAACTTGTTCACTAAACCAATGGTAAGTATAGGTCATTTATTTTTGATCCTATGATTCTAGATATATAAATTGTAGATATGGAGAGCTATCCCAGACTCCTAGCCTACGCCCACACAACACCAAAGTTGCAGCACATTAAATATGTAGGACTAGACCCAGTTGAATGATAGGTCACATACTTTAGCACGTAACCGAGTATAAATTGATAAACATAATCAACAATCAACGATAAATTAAGCAATCGATATAAACAAACCAAACATTAAACCTTCATAAGCGGTCTTACGTAATAAGAAACCTTAACCGAACGCGTATTTGGTTGTGAAAAGATTAGAAGAGTTTTCATATGATCTTGAGGCTCTTTTATGACCTTATGTGCTCATTTATTCGTCTGCTAGTCGACTTGGTAGTTTAGGGCTTCACTTGCATACCTAAAACTAAGTTTAGGGTTTTGTATTTATAGAGTCTAGAAATTGATCGATACGTCATATCAGGCGATGTGGAATATGGCATATTGGAGATTTCTTGGAGTAGGGACCACGATTGATATCTTTCAGAATCTTCCAATGTTTAACCTTCGATACAACGTATTAAGTCTTCAGGATACGGCATATTGGGTCTTCAATCCTTTGTGGTTATTTGAGAAGTGTAGGTACTGATACGCCGTATCTTCTTGATGGATGCGGCGTATTGAGGTAAAACCAGTTTATTTTTCTTTGTTGACCAAAGTATTATATACGGCGTATCGTTGATGTAGATATGGCGTATTCTTCAAAGTTAGGCAATGGTTTTTTAATTCGTCAAAGTCTTGGATACGTCGTATAGGTCTAGAATAATATGACGTATTTACTGTCATATCAGTAGACTTTCTTGAACTCTTCGTTTATGCTACAGAATGCGTGACTTCACAAAGTACTCCATAATTATTGTAAATCTCAAATATAAATGATTAAGTACCAATTCTCGCAATAATTATACAAAATGGGTAATTTACATGGGATAAATGATGCTATAAAAGTGACATTATTTGATGTCATCAACCTGGCTTTTGGTTTGGGTTTTGGGCCCTAAACGTGGACAATATTAGCTTAAAGTCCAAGCTCTCAACCCGACTATCCTGTTACAAAGTTCTTATTATGTAAGACCGAGACAACTAAGATGACCTATTACATTTATGTTTGACTTTGATATTTCTAACGCTAATAATCTCCCCCAATGTAAGGGTCATCTTTGTTGAAGATTTAACTTTGAATTCTTTGCCTTTTTATAGTCTTGTGTCTTTGTCTTGAACTTTGATGTAGTAGTCTTTGTTCCTTCATGCTTTGTGATCTTTGATCTTGAGCCTTTATCTTTTAACTTTAAGTACCGAGATCTTAAAATCTTGCATCATCTCTTGCCGACAAGCATGCCCATACATGTCTTGAAAGCTTGCAATCTCTCATCTTTCATCAAGACTAACAATCTCTCCATTGAAAAGTTCTTTGTTTGACTTTAATGTTATAGCATCCTTTTCTTGATGTCTTTGAGAAGGTGATGTGTCGTTGTGTGTAGGTAATTTATTTATCAAGTTTTACTATTATATTTTGCCGACTTTACCTATTAACTAACACTGACGGGCAGTGTACTCGATCAATTGTAGGTTCGTATGTAAGTAGGGTGTCGATCACTAAGAGTGAGCGTTAATACTTAAGTCTATCAGTATTTTAGTTATCTAGGATAGTTCTAATTAATTCTATTTAAATCTAAACTAACATAAAAGGGGGGTTTTCAGCCTGAGAGACTGGTACGAGTTTTGATTTAATGAAGCGATAAGTAAGACAATTAACACACACAAGCAGATAAAAAAATGATAAAGAAGCGGTCA
>BQNB010041351.1:8078-46823 GCA_026074375.1 Tanacetum coccineum
CTTGGTGAGCATTGAAGGGGTTGATAAGATAAAGCTGCACATTTCTTTTGTTTCAGTAATGTAGATTATGGGTGGGACGTGGCTTATTCACAACCAAACACTTATACTCGTGAACCCCCATAAAATTGTTCACGAGTTGTAAGTCTAATTTGGCAATGCATCAAAAAGTAGTCTCCATTGTAAACACTCACCCACTGATAGTCCAAACAAGTAATTTTTGCTTAATTATATTAACGTCATGTCACTTTTTACTGTTTAAACACTTTTATCTTGTTATATTTTATTGTTGTTGTCACTATATGCATCACCCAACTAAAAAAAACCCTTCATCATGACCACATCAGCGCATCATTAGTTTTTTTTATATCAACTTTTCACCCTCACTTCCCTCTTACTTTTCACCAAAATCAATGAAAAAACCATCCTTACCGGTAAAACCTTTTCTTTTTATTAAAAAACTAAATTTTATTATATGATAAATTATTCATAAATTAAAAACGTTACATGGATAATTAAAAACGTAAACGTACTAAATTAAAACCTAAACATTCATTAACTATACATAAAAACAATACATTAAAAATAAAAAAACATTATAAATTAAACATTACGAGAAAGGTTTTCGATTAAATCGAAACAAAGGTATTTCTGCGCTTATGAGAATTTGATGTATCTGATAACTCTATGCCTTTGTTCATTGGACCGTAAGAGGTCATCCGGTTGATGTGCTTCCTCCGAATACCAGTTGGGAGATATCGCCTCCTTTTGGTCTTTAATAATCATATTATGTAATTTGATGCATGTATACATCATATTCATGATTTTTTTATATACAATCGTGTGGAATTGGCTAATATAGACCATTTCTTATTTAGAACACCAAATGCCCATTCCACATATTTCATTGCCGCTTCATGCTTTTGCTTATATCGTAATCGCTTGTAGTCATCCTCGGCTGTTAGGATCATTATTCATATTAGATTGATGTTTTTATGGTGTCGGGTGGCCGACCAGAAAACCAACCGACCACCTACTTGAGAGAGAAAGAGAGGGTGGAAAGAAAGTAATGTTTTCTTAGAGAGAAAGAATGAAAGTAATACACTTAGCCATACCCCTCATGAAGAATCATGAGGGGTCTTTATAGGCTCAACACACCTTACCTATTACAACTTAACATAATTAGTCTGTACGTTATACGCTTTCTAAATAGCTAGTCTAATTCACGTGTAAGACGTCAGCTTCACAAAATAACAAAGCTAACAATCTCCCTCCAAGATTGTGTCACGCGTGAATTAGTTACAACATTTCATACAAGAAAAACAAAGCAAATTACAATAGTATTTTGTAGTCCAGAAGTCCCTAAGGTTGTCTTTGTAGCCCTTTGTCTTCATAAATTCCTCAGCTGACTTTATTTACTTGAAGATGAACACGATGTGATGATTTAGTTGGGTTATTACTCCCTCTAAACTAGTAAGCCCTTTACGAAATAACAAAGAATAATATTTTTGTTCTTTTCTTGGTTTCTGAAGTAGAGACACAAAAGTAGAAGTAGATAGTTAGTAGATAAGAAGTAGATAGATCCCTCCCAAACCAAAAGCCCTTTGTTGAAGAAGTTTCTTTGAAATCCTTATGTCTTTAGTCTTCTCACACGCAGCGGAAAGAAAGAAAATGTAGAGTAGACTTCACACTGTAACTTCTTCACGGTTAATCGTTCAGGAAGCATCAACATCATCAACTCACTTTGGAATGCATCCCAGTTGTCAATATAAATCAAATAAGCTCCGATGTACACATTCTCCCTTGAGGAAGTCGAAACAATAACACCAAAGTAAAAAGTTGAAGCACTGATCATCTCTGCAGTCATGAGACTTGTCTCCCTAACATAAATCATTAAACTCGTTCACGTGAACTTGTTGTGCATCTCGATGTACACATTTCTCCCTCTAGGATGTTGAAAATCTTTTTGAATCATCATATACATGTGTACATCCCATACTTGTATCAACTAGAAACATCATATATCCATAAGTACATAAGCAATACCTTGTGAGATGATGTCGATAGATACTCTCTCTACTGATCCCTCTGATCAATCACCAACCAAATCCTTTTATCAATTTAACCGGCTATAAGTAATGACCATTGATGGAGAAAATACAATATGACAAACTTGATAATGAAGCAAAATCCCCCAGACTTGTGACTTAATCATGTACTATCCGTGTGACAAAGAACGATGTACCCAATTCCCCAATCACAAAGTATAATAAGTACGTGAACCTATTGAAATATCCTCAAATATGTGAGACACTGAGTACTACAGTGTAACTCCTTAAAGTGATAGCTACTTTGTGGGTATAGAGAGAAAGAATCACAAAAGCAACTAGATATCCAAGTCTTCATCACTATCCGTATATGACCGAACACGTCATCTTTGTTGATGAGGTAGAAAGAATCGAAGATGAAATAAGTACACGTCCCTGTGAAATATTACTTCAATCCAAACAAGTAATAATGAATCAACCATGTAGTCATTTTTTCATGTAAATATCCAAATACTAGTCTTTGTCGTGAAAGTGAATTATGATAGGGATCAATCCCGGTCTTAAAAGTTAATAAAATTTTCATCTTAAACTCCAAATATAACCAAATAATCATCCAACTTCATCAATAACCCAACAAAGTAATAGAACTATTATTCAATCTTGAGTTGTATCAATCTCTTTATTCGATTTTGATTCTTGTGTTTGTAATAGAACTATTATCATATTAGATAATAGATCCACAACAGAGTAGTTATGGTGGATTATGAGCTGTTATTGATTGAGTTGATTGAGATCAACATCTTGTGATATGTTACTGAGAGTTGTGATAATCTTAAATCGAGATTCAAGATACGTGTTACTATTTTTCATAATATGTTCATGGTATGAGAGTAAGGTTGTCCAATCTTGCTCTAATTGACTTTTTTGGGAAATTAGGGTTTCTTTAAAAATTACGGGTTTCTTTTTATTTTTGATTAATTCTTGTAAAATTAAAAATGGTTTATCAATTGATCCAAAAGTTTTAAGCAAAACGCCTAATTTTTTGAAAAAATTAAGGTTTCATATGTTATGGGGCTTTTACATTCCGAGACTTCTTAGGATCGATTAACTATTGTTAATTGATATATATGACTCTGGTTGGTGTTCTTGAAAAGATTTTGGGGTTTTACCTAATTTTGAGAAATTAGGGTTTCTTGGTGTTCTATTGGATTTAAGTTTCTGGGTTTCTCGTTAAACACCTTAAATAGTGAATCAAGGTGTTGCAAGATCTGGCTTTCGCTGGTTATTGCTATTGCGTGCTCTGTCATACCTTTTACACACTCTATTTTATTGCTGTCTTTATGTTCTTGCATTTAGACTGATAGAGGATAGGTAGAGGAACTATTATGGACTTTGTGGTATTGATGGGTTGTTTGATTGTTCTTGTTCTATTTATGTTGTTTGTGTCAGTCTGCCCTTGCTCTGCCACTTTCGTAGTGTGAATACCTAGGAACTTCCTTATTTCTTTCCTTCTTTATATTGTTGTTTCTTTTTTTTATTTGTCATCATGTCTGTGCATGGATATACTGATGATGAATATGAGAATTTTGTTCATTATGGGAATGATAATGTGACCTTGATTAGTAAATTGGATGTTAGTCATCCTTTGAATTTACAGCTTAATGATTCGGTAGCATTGACTGTTATATTTGTGAAACTAAAAGGGACTGAAAATTATCAAGTTTGGTCTTGTGCTATGCTTCTTCCTTTAGAGGGTAAAAATAAAACTGGTTTCATTGATGGTACATGCAAAAGGTCTAATGTTGATGAAGTGTTAAGCAGACAATGAGATAGAGTTAATGTTGTTGTGTTAGGTTGGATTTTGAACTCTATATCAGAGGAATTATTTCTTGGTCAAATTTTTTCAAAAAGAGCTAAACATGTTTTGGAAGAATTAAAAGAGACATATGATAAAGTAGATGGATATGTAGCATTTAGTTTGCATCAAAAAATTAATACTCTTAGTCAAAATGGATCTTCTATTGCTGATTATTATCATAGATTAAATGCTATGTGGAAATAATTTCATGCTTTGATTGAGTTACCTAGATGCACTTGTCACGCTGCTGATGATTTTAAGGAACATCATCAGTTAATAAAGTTAATGCAATTTTTGATGGGTCTTGATGATTCTTATATTCAAATAAGAAGTTCTATTCTCTCAAAAGAGACTTTGCCTGATGTCAGAAGTGCTTATGCTACCAATTCCAGTGAGAAATCTCACAGGGTTGCTTCTGGTAGCAGTTCTGGTCCCTTTAAGAGGTCTCAGACTTCTGCCTTTTCTGATAATGTTCCTAATAAGGGAAATTTTTAGAGGCCTCAAACCTCTACTAAGTTTCCTAGACCATGTATTGTGACCAGACCTAATGGCAATGGGAATAGGAGGACTATTGGGGGTTCTACCTTGGTCTATGAAACTATAGTTTTAATGGACATACTATTAACAAATGTTTTAAAATAATTGGATACCCTATTGATTTTGGTAAAAATAAGACTGGACAAAATCTTAAAGTAAAAAATTCTAATAATAATTGTGTGGGTTGTAGTTCTTCTAATGGTTTTCTAATGAAATAAATGACAACTCTTATATCTTTGATTAAGGATAATTCTATCAATGAGAAAGGTGTACATGTTAATATGGCAGGTACATTTTTAAACTCTAGAAAGGTTTTTAATCAAAACTTTGATAAATTCTTTTTCTCTAATAGCTTAATGCATTCAAATCTGGTGACTACGGGTTTGATTACTAATTCAGGGGCCAATCAACATATGACTTACACTGATAAATTTCTTGTTAATGTGATTGATGTTTCTTATCTTGAAATTATGGTCTCTTATCCCAATGAGACTAAAACCTTTATAACTAAAATTAGAAATATGCCATTAACTGAATCCTTGACTTTATATGATGTTTTGGTTATCCTTAGATATTGTGTTAGCTTGATGAGTGTGCATAAAGTTGCTAGAGATAGTAAATTGATTGTTGCCTTAGTTGAAATGAATTGCTATGCGCTAGACCAGGATTTGAGGGCAGGGAAAGTTTTGGGGACTGCTAAACAGATTGGTGGATTGTACTACTTTGATTGAAATCAAGGTATAGAACTTGAGAGTTCTAAAACTAATAATGTATGTTTTTTTTATCTAAATAATCTTGGCATTGCAGGCTTGGTCATCCTATTGACCAAGTACTGAATGTGTCAAAACCTGTTTTAAGTTTTGAACACAAATGTTTGATTTGGTTTGTGATTTTTGTCAAAGGGCAAAGCAAACCAGAGAGCCTTTCCCTTTGAGTGATCATGTGTCAACTGTAGGATATTAAATCACACAAACTAAGCAAGATAAGAATATAGAAATCTACAAAGAGAAAGAGAGAGGTTGAAACACTTAGAGAGAGAAAGAAATATGTATTAAGAAAATATCCAAATGAACCAATGTGGTATATCCTATATCATTCTTGGATTTGGCTAGTTTCTTAGAGAGAGAAACACTTGAGAGAGAATATCTTAGAGAGAGAAAGTGTTTTCTATGAAATGAAATAATGACTAGCTTACCTCTTCCAAAGTTGGAAGAGGCTATATATAGTACTTACAATATACCGGGTATTTGTACCCGACTTAAAACCGAAAAACGTACTATTAACTATTAAACTACGAGCTATAATAAACAGTAAAATACACGGGGTGACCGAGTCTTTTTCTAATATCTAACAATCTCCCCCTAAGGGAGGTCACCCCTGATACTTGATAGACTTGTAATCTTGAACTTCATGAGATCATCAGTCATTCATCATCTTGTAATCTTTCACCTTCTTGTGATCTAATGACGTTTAGACCAAGATGTTCATACTTTTCTTTATCTTGAAAGCTTTTATAACCATCTCATATTATTTTGAAGACAGAAGTTCAAGACAATCCTCTAAAGCCCAAGGTGAAGCTTAAAGTAGTTAAAGATCAAGAATGTTCTGAAGGAACTTGAAGTTCATGAATGAAGATCAAGTTAGGGGAGGATTGTTAGGAAAATATTGTAAACAGACTTAATACTGTTAGTATTAAAGTTAAGTCTGTTAGTTAAAGTTAGTACTGATAGACGAATAGTTAGTACTGTTAGTAATAGAAGTTAAGTCTGGTAGAGCAAGTTAAGTCTGCCAGCTTTAACTTAGGTCTGGCAGTATTAAAGTTAATACTGTTTTGTCAAATAGTTAAGTCTGGTTGTAATTATAGTAATAGTTATCTCTTAGCGTTGATCTAGGAAGAGATAAGCATTATCTCTTAACGCGTTTAGGGTTCCTTAAGATTATAAAAGGAACGTAGTATAGTATTGTAAAACATATGAGTTGATTGAGCATTCACAATCAAATAGTAATAGTAATAGCAAGTTTAGTATTTCGTTCTTGTTCATCTTGGTATAGATATTGATATTCCGCGTCAATATTTATATTCACGGTTATTGTCTCTCATAGTATCTTTGGATTTATTCAAAGGACTATAAGTCGTTTAAGGCTCATTGAGATCCTGTTGATAAGGACCTACAAATTGTGTCTTAACGAGATTTATTGATGATCTCTTTTGGCTTTAGACTCAATAGTGCACTTTGGTTTTAGTGATCGGAGGCTGGAGTTGACTACTACCTTTTCAATACCAACTATCTCAGAATAAGAGAGTCAATAGATAACGTGCTTAGTCTCCGTGAGAAATGAAACATGAGTCTTTTAAGAGATCTTGAGTGGCTAGGGAGGGTTGTGCATTGCATCACTGGGTCCATGATGTTTGTCTTTAATATCAGCAATCATCATTGTGATTCTGACAGTAAATGTATTGACCCGGTTTTTGCCTAAGTGTATGGAGGGCTTCTTTCTTTACACCCTTTATCCTTACATTTCTTTTTCATTCTTCAACCCCTTCAATGCTTACCAATACTTCATTATTAACACCTTGTTGGGTTTGTTCTAGTGCTAGCTCTGTCTTAGTCGGCATTATTCCCATTCTCACTTTACTCCATTTATATATCATACCTAAGGACTTCTAATCTAACTATTGGAATGTCCTTGGGTAGATCCCTCCAGTTCTGGTTGGATCATGGGATGAATACCTATTCTTAACTGCCTTATATCTTGATAATGATAAGTACATGGTCGGTCTTTGGGTATTTCCACTGTAGCCATTAAAACCATTTGAAATTCAATCAAGGCACTTGTGATATAAATCAAAAGTTTTGTACCTTGATGTTTTTCATCTTTTCAAAATTGCTCCCCCTTCATATGTGCATCGATGTTCGAAAGTGTTTTGCACATATATTGAGGAATCTGCACTTAAGTCACTTAAATCACATTATTAGCCTTATATTTTAATCATATTTTCTCCCCTTATCAAAAATTTCAAATCGTTTGATGTTTTAGATATCAATTGATTAAAACTGTTGGGGAGAAAAAATGTTACTTATTTGCATGCTTATTAGGAACATTTTAATGCTCCACCTCAATTAATGAGGGTAGAATATAATGTTGAGTACATATTTTGAAAGATTTTGAATATACTGAAAAATTCATGAAAAAGTATACACAACACATATATACTACAGATTCTACACTACATATATAAATATTCACAAGATAGATTATGAGACAGGTGCTGTTATGAGATAAGACCGAGTATGACAGAGTCATACTATCCTCTGCATTAGCCTGTAGTCCGTCTTAAGTTCCCTTGCACCAACCAATCTTTCCTAGTCCGCATAATTCTTCTTTCCAACAACTGCTTGTTAATCAGATCCGCCATAATGTTTGTCCGTCTTTGGTCCTTGTCTGTCCATTTTCTCTTTGACATGCCTTTGTTGTATCTTAACTTGAAGTTTAGCCACCTATAATGGAGAGTGTCTCGAACCGACTAGAGTGTCCCGTTATAGAACTTGTAGAGTTTGTCAGATCGCATCAGTCTCTTGCGTTCTCTTGCATCCAGATACACAACTCCTTTTGGATCATAAGACGTGGTGTATGACTCTATGCTTAATATGTTAGGAAAGACTCTTTGCGGCTTGGTGATGTTTCTTCTGGTAACTTTCTACACCTAATTGGACATCTTCAACTCTTTTCTGAAGGATGATTCTTCTAGTAAACTTTCGCAGTGCAACTGCCAAGTCAACAATGTCATTGCCTTCGAGGTTGAATAGCTTATGCTGAACATGGAGAAGAAGCATGTCTTCGATGTCATTCAAGTGTAGATTTGGAAAGTCACCTTCTTTAAATGTATACGGTTTCCGATTAGCTCTTCTCACCACAATCTCTTTCAGATATCCATACCTAAATTTCTTGTCAACCTTTACACTGACCACAATCAGAATCTTCATTATTGAGAGGACAATATGTTTAGAAAACATATTGATATGTGATCTGTAGAATAGCTGACGTTTGGGACCCCAGTGTGAAATCCCGAATGCAGCATCCTTGTCATAGGCCACTTTGATTGGACTCCAAAGCTTTAGTATCATGTCTTCAATATATTTCCTTCCTGAGTTTCCTATCTTAAGATATTCAAGACCATTGTTGAAAAAGAAATCAACAGGAATAGTAAGGTGACTTGGAGAGCCGTGAAAAGGTAGTGGTTTGCTCAAGTCATAAAGGCATCTGTCACCTTCGGGATTGGTATCTGTCAGAGCATTGTAGCATTGATCCATGTTGTACTCCAACTCAATGCTGCTTTTACAAGTTCCTTTGAGAAGCTTGTAGACCGGTCCAACTAAGTCTGCCTTGGTGATTTTGTCTAGCTTGAGACGGTTCATGGAAAACTTAGAGAAATCAATAAGATTAGCCATAAGTTCATCAAAGGCAAGCGAGTCTTTCTCTGCATTGATCAGATCATTAAGCCAAGTCCGCTCAGGTCCATCGTTAACAATTTTGTCTTGATTCCATTCGGGATCTGGAGTAGGAGGTCTTAGAGGTTGCTTGAACCAGATGGGATTGCCTTGTGTAGGAGCATCTTTGTCTTGTGGTTGATCAACATCATGCTCCACATTATCTTGAGTAGGTTCCTCCATGTCCATTGTAGCCTCATGAACAGGTTCTTCAAATGATTCTTCTGCATTAACAGATTTCCAAGTCTTAGAGGTTTTAGGTGGAGTTTTACCTTTAGATGAACCATTATGAAGTTTGTCATTGGACGGCTCATAATCTTTTCCTTTCCTTCTTTTCTTCTTCCCTTGGTCTGATCAAGCAGTAGGGTCTTGATCATCTCCACGGTCTCTTTTCCTCAGAGCTTTATCAGTATTGTCATCTCCTCTTGTAATAGTATCATCAAGACATATTAAATTCAATAAAGCATCGTATAACTCTTGATGCTTATCATGAGTCATGTATCAGCGGATTTTGTTCATCTTGTCAAAGTGTATATTCTTTAGCTCATATTCAGAGAGACACTCAGCTGCTTTGGAAGAAGATTGTCCAGGAGTAGAAGAAGATGGAGCAAGTAAGGCTGGAGTCTTTTGGAGCACATTACGAACCATTCTTTCAAGTCTAGGATTAACAAGGTCAGATACTGCTTTAGGTAGAAACTTAGGGTAGTTGGTTCTTGACCTCGTTGATGAGATTAACTTTCACTAATGCTTCAACAGCCTTAGAATGATCAACCTTGGTCCATGATTCAAATTTTCTCTCAAGATTAGACAATCTTTGAAGAACTGCTGGTAGAGGATCAGGTACTATGGTTGTAATAGTTGGAGCTTCATTTGTAGTTGGTGGTGTTGGTAGTGATGTTGTAAGTGGTGTTGTAATTGTCTGTTCAGGGAATACTAATACTTGAACATTGAGCAATGGATCTGGCTGAACCGTAGGAATTTCTTGTTGAATTTAAACATCTAACAAAGAATTTATCTCTACATATGCATTTCTTATAATGGTGCCAATAAGAGAAATATCTGAGGAATTGTTCAAGAATTGATTACCGTAGTTGGAAGACAAGGAATGACTAGAGGTTGACAGTAGTAACTCAGGCTTCTCTTTGTGTGTTACATTGAGAAGAGCTCCTACTTGATCATCCTTGGCTTGGTTATCCATAGCTTGTTAATTTTCTTGCTGCTCTTCATCAGCCTTTTCTTCTGCTTTCTCAGCCTTAGTCTTTGTTGCATCAGCCATTTCTAGATCATCATTGTCAAATTCAGTTTGTTCATCATCAGTCTCTTCTATATCTTCACTTTGATCATTATCTTTCTTTTCTTCATCATCTTCTTGCATCTCTTCATCAAGTGTCTCTTCTTCATGCACTTCATCATCATCAATTTTCTTTTCATCATCAATTGAGAGCCATTCAATCTCACCTTCATTTATATCTTTATCATCAACATCCTTTTCTTTATCACCAGCTGTTTTACTTTTAGTTTCAGAACCCCAATCATCATTAGCAGCTTGATCTGCAGTTTTGCCTTTTGTCTCATCGGGAACCTCTAGTGTAATACCAGCTCCTTCACTTAAGATTGTGGATTTTCCCTTTGGCTTATCAGGAACCTCTGGTGTAATACCAGCTCCTTTACTTGAGCCTCTGAATTATTGTTGGAGTCTGTGAGATTTCTTGCCAGCCTTGATTGCCTTTTGAGTGTGAGCAGCTAACAATGCAGCATCTGATAATATTTCCATACATTTAAGCTTCTTAGAGTGATATAGTGTTTTCTTCTTTGAGTCATTTGGAGTATCTTTGATGACAACACCAGTTGGTCTTCTTCTAGCTTTCTCTGGATCTGGAACTATGTCTTCATCAGTAGTGATAAAACTTATCTTCTTTTAAGTAATAGCAGTCTTCATTCCCTTTCTTGCTTTCTTTGGAATTATAACTCCAATGGTTATGCCAAGGTAAGTCTGATAAGCCTTTGAGATCTTGATGTCATTGTTTATCATTACATCTAGAATTGACATTCCATGTTGATCCCAATACTTGATCGATTCCTTAGCTTGTATAAGGTTAAATTACCTTGGATAAATCCAAAATAACTTGTTGTAGAAACTTTGTATGTATACTAAAGTGTATGCGGAATCTACACAGTTCTTAATAATTATACTTATATATAGTAATAATTGCTTAATACATATATATATGATATAACCAAAATATCAATTAAGAAGAGAGAGTAAGTATTCCGTAAGGTTTTTAAAGAAGGAATTACTTTTGACCAAAGTAAAAAAAAAAAAAAACCCTTCCCGGGTCATTTCCCGACGAGGTGTGAATTGAGAATCGTGATTAAGTTCGTGATCGAGTGATTGAATGATCAAAATTTTGATTTGGGATTCTATTTCTACAATAAAAATGCAAAAACAAGGAAAAGCAAGCCTAAAATGAAAGCAATTAAAGTTAAAACACGAAAAACGATAACGGGATCTAAACCCGAGCTTTAAAAAACCTAAATTCTAAAATTTAAACCCTAAAAAAGCAAATTTAATTTTTAAATGTCCTAAATGATAAAAGAAAATTTTAGAAAAAAGAATTATATTTTTTTGACTTTTATTTAATTTATTATGAATTAAAAACTGATTTAATCTAAAAAATTAATTAAAAATACTAAATTAATTTGGAAAATTCTGAAAAATTTATGAAAAGTACTTTGAACTATGCTAAATCTAGGGAAAATAAAATGGTCAAAACAGCTTATTGAAATAAGCTGTTAATAAGCTAAATAAAGCTAAAAGCTAAAATGGTAAAAAGGTGGTTAAAAGAAAAGTTGTGTGAAGTAATAAACGAAAAAGACCCAAGGGCGAGTGGTAGTGGGGGTGTGTGTTAAATATGTTGGTATGTTAAAGGGGAGGTCACAGGTTCGACCCCTGTGACCTCTCTTTTTATAAAACCATTTTTTTATTTTTTCTTTTTAACAACTTATAAAATAAGCTCAAATGACAAACTTTAAAAAAGAAACTTTTTTCAAAACTTAAAAATAAGCTATTAATAAGCAAAAGAAAAGTGACAGATTTTGTTTTAAGCTAAGTGACAAAAGGCTAACTGTTAGGCTTTTTTTAGACTTAATAAGCAACAAGGAAAGACAAATAAGCTAAAACAGATATTAAGCTAAACCTATTAAGCACTTTTAACTAAAAATAAGCAAGAAAAATAAGCTAGAAAGGCCTGAAAAGCTTAAGGATAGAAAGCATTTTAAAAACAGACAAGCATGCTAACTTACTACTTTTAAGCTATAATTAAGAACAACTAAGCTTAGGAAATAAGCTATAAACTGAAAACAAATTTAGTTTGAGACCCAATAAGCACATGAAAACAAAAATTAAGCAAATAGGAAAAGAAATAAGCTAGAAAAAGCAAGGACTAAAAAGCTGTTTTTAACTAAGTACTTGGTTTTTAAAAGACAATATAGCTTATTTGCAGACCTCAAATAAGCTAGAAAAAGCAGTTCTAAATCCACAAAAAAAAACTTAAACATATTAAGCTTATACTACAAAATACTTATGCTATCAATTTCAGAAGCTAAAACAAACTTTAACTAAGCTAAATTTGTAATTGAAAAATGGCTTTTTAAAACTTAAAACTTGAAATAAAACTTTGACAGATTGAATACCAATTTCACAATTCACAAGCACACTTAACCAACTTTTTTTTACTGCTGCATTTAGACACAAATTAAAGTACAAACAAGACCTTAAAACTATCTTTAAGCAAGAATTGAAAATAAGCAGTTCTAAAGAGTTTTAAGACCACAAACTTTAAGAACTTGTAGAGAACACCTTAAAACTTGATTTTAACTTTAAAAACTTTTCAAAACAGATTAAAACCACTCAAAAGAGATTGTTAAAGTTGGATTAATGACCCAAACAGTTTAAAAAAAACTCCTTTTGACCCATTTTACCTCTTAAACCCAAACACCCCTTTTAGTTTCTCATATCCATTTTAAACTTGGTTTTTAAAGATTTAAGCAAGGGTTTTTAAAGACAGGTGGTGAACAATGAATAATAAGCAATATTAAGCAAATTCCAGCCACAAATAAGAACTTTAAAATAAGCAAAACAGATAAGCAGTATTAAGTGAATTAACTAACAGTTTCAACTTGAAACATGAACAAATAAGAGTTAAACTACAAGAAAGCATAAATAAGCATTAAACAATAATAATAAGCATAAATAAGCAATAATAAGAAAAAATAAGCAGTAAAATAAGCCAACAGTAAAATAAGCTATAAAAGTAAAAAATAAAACTTACAACACCCTTTGCTTAAACAAGGGATTAAAGTGCTCTTAGAGCTTATCTACAAAGCTCTAGCTTGTTTTCACAAGCTAGTAAAACCCATAAGTCCATCCTTGTCTGGCTTATCATCCAAAAGCTACCTGTGGTTAGTTTTGGAGTTATTTTGATTATGAAAAAAGGCCTTTTAGATAAGCCTTTGAAAAAGTTTATCTAAGATACCAGGGGAATATAAGGAGCTTATATGGCTTGTTAAAATTCGGCTTTTACAGATAACAAATGTGCTTGAACATAACTTGGAAAAGATGATTAAACATAAAACAAAATTTTCATTAAAACTTCTTAAAAGAGTACATTGCTTGGAAAATAAAAGTACAATAAGTTAAAAAAGCTGGTAAATAAGCTGAAAATTAAAGCTACACTACTCCTAAACTAAATTACACTAGATGTCTACTGTGTGAAAACACACACACTTATATAGCCGTTTGAGCCCTTATAGGTGTGTTTCTTGTATAAGTGAGCTTGAAGTCTTCATCATAGTCATCCATTTATCTTGTTCTCCAAGTTCTATGATCTAAGCCCTTGATTTTAGTCCTTGTCTCATCAACGAATCAAAAATTAAGGGATTGCCAAGGTGGAATTGGAGGTTTGTGAAGTGGGGTTGAGTTGTGAGAGTGATGGGTGAACAGTAGGGTCACAAGGATGGTGATGGGTTTTTGGGGAAGAGGGATGAACAGTGACTTGGCGGGAAAAGGTTTAATTGGGTTTTGGGATAATAGAGTTTAACGGGGGTAACAGGGTGAGTGTTGTTAAGTCATAAGGACTAACCATGTTAGTCCTTAAGGACTAACGATGTAAATCTTTAAGGGTTGATAGGACTATTGGTGTTAGTCCTTAAGGACTAACTGTGTAAAGTTATAGGGACTAGCAGTGTTAGTCCTTAAGGACTAACTATGAAAACCCATAAGGACTAATGGTGCAAAGGGTTAAGGGTGTAATGGTTAAGTGTTGTTGGGCATATATTTAGGCCGGTTTGGTTTTAGGGCTTTTTTTGACTTGTAAGACTTTTAGATAAAGTCTTAATGGGATGACACGGCCTATTTAAATGGGTGCGGGTTGGTCCATTTAAGTTTTTTTTTGTTTTCGGCTTCGTCTTTGACTTGTTGACTTTGACTTTTTGACTTTTTATGCTCTTTCCAATCTCGTGCTCGGTTTTGTCGGTTTTGGCTTCGTTTTTGTCCTTTAGTGAATATTCGATACCTCCACAGTATATAAAGCAAAACAAGCATATATTTGGCATTTTATGTTCGTTTTTGGTCATTTAGGCTCGTTTTAATAGGTAAAAGGTATGTGTAATTAAACACATACCAAAATCCCCCATACTAAACTATTGCCGTGTCCTCACGCAATGCCATAAGTAAACACTTTAGAAAAAACTAAGAGTTCAATCTCCTCGTCTAATTACCTCTATCTATAGAGATATGAGAGAGTGTGTTCAACAAGGGGAAATTAAGATATCATTAGCTTTGAAAAAACCCCGTTTTTGACAATTTTAAATATTTACACCTTATTATTCCAACATATTTTTGTATTTTTCTTTTTCTCATTTTTTTTACTTTTCTTTTTAACCAACTAACTAGAATGTTTGGACTTTCATTATTTTCATAACTATTAGGGTCATAGAACAAGAAGCATTTCAATCCTAAAATGCCCAAAAGATAAATTCATCGTCCCCGATTTTTCATTTGTCCCAAACCAAGCTTAAAAACAAAATCACCAGTTTTAAATATAAAGTGTAAGATTTGCTCAAACAACTACTACTTTGCGTCACTCATACTTGTAACCTTGTGAAAACTTTTCCCGTCCGACAATTATTATATCTTAGTTGAATGTGTTATTTGAATTTCAACCCTGGATCACTCTTTAAGAATATTTGCAATATTGGAATTATGATTTGGAAGGCGCGATCATTCCCTAGTAGCGACTTTCTTTCTGGCACATCCCAGCCGAGAACGGCTTGGTGACCAGCTTTTGACACTCCCACAGATTGGTGATAATTTACCGATGAATTCTTTACAACTTCAAACGAGGTGAATGTTATCGGAATCACGGACCTTCGTCTCAAAAAAACTCTTGGTTCCGTCAAATTATTTAGAAAAACCACAACTTAAAACGAAATAGTCTTAGTTCAAAAGCATATTTAAATTTAAGAAAAAAAGATTTTCCCTATATTTATTAAATCACACTTAACATTAATATAATTATACTTATACCTTTTAAACGAAGTAAATCCTCGACATTTTTAAAGGCTGCAACATCGGTTGTGAGCCGGCAAGATGCAGCAAACTATTATCAGTCTCGGATAATTACTATGTTCTTTATTTAGAAGACTGCAACATCGGTTGTGAGCCGGCAAGATGCAGTAAACTTTTATTAGCCCATAGTTTTTATTATTATTATTACCTTATTTTTCAAAATTTTTTTTAACACTTTATATTGCCATGACATAGAGAAAATTGCTTTTTAGAAAATTATTGTATAAATTTGAACTAAGACTAAATAAATTATTGTTATCGACCGTACTTCAAAAATTGTTGATTTAAGTTTACTTTTTGAAAAGAGCACGTATTATTAGTCCGGTTAGAAGCTTATGGGATAAAAAAAGCCACACTTATGAGCTCTTAAGATTTCTAACTAATCCTTGCTTAGCATCTAACTCATAATTAACTCTATCATTTCTCGTTTTTCGCAAATTTAAAATCTTTAATAAAAAGATCCGCGAATGCTTATTCAAGTTTATAACGGTTAAGGGACAAAGCTAAGAGCTCAACACGCTCGACCGAGTCAAAATTTATTCTTATTCTACCCAACAAGAAAGTCAACATTGTGATAAAACACTTATTTTATTTTTGAAAATTTTTAAATTTTTTCATTTTTTTAGTATTTTGGTGGTAAAAACGGGATTACGTAAAAACTACGACTGCAGGCACAATCAAATCGATAGACCCCCTCTCATACTAGAACTGAACATTGTCCTTAATGTTTTAAGAAGGGTCTCTATGTAAATCTAAATCCGTTTATTAAGTGTGTTCAAAGATAAACGTTAGTCGATAAGATTTAGGATATTGGATTCCTATAATCATGCTAAGGATTGAAGCTCGAGTGAACGAAGGAAAAAACCACGAGCACGGGAGGCTTCAAAAATCCGGGACAATCTTGGACATACAACAAAAACCACAAAACACGAGAAAAGAAGAGGCGAACCTCCTCACAACATACTTATTTATTAATACTACTAGGACTCACACTTATTCGTTAATACTATTATTATATTAGGATAAGCATGGGTTGCCACCCACGAAGCGCTTGTTTATTAATGAGTCACTAATCTTGACTTGATCCCCCATACTTGAGCTGGTCAAGAGGATAGAAATGGAGAAACGGAACATCCAAGGTAGGAATGTTCCCTCCATAGATCATCCTCGGGCTTTTAGAAGAAAGCGGGAAAGTTTTAAAGCCACGATGAGATAAGAGATGAACTTTGTCCTCATTTTCGGATGAAAATGGAAGCAAAGTGTCAATTACTGGACAAAGGGTGGGAAGGGTGGTTAAAACATTAGGTTCATAAACATAAAGTTCTCTTGTTGAATTTTCTGTAAATTTATCCACCAATTTTGTAAAAAAAAACTCCCCCCACCCCCCGTTATTCGGGCTCAAAGTAAATTCCATCATCCGGCGGTTTCGCAGGAGGACGAGGGGATGATGGAACATCAAAATGAAATAACTCATTTTCATGAAGTGAAGGGGAATCATTGCTATGCAGTTCTTCAAGGAAAATGATATCCCCTTCAGAGTCATAGTCATCATTCTCAATGCCCGGTGGCATAGAGTCATCCGGAGTAAGAAATAAATCGATCTCCTCCATAAGAGAGTCACTATCCTTAACGGGGATAGGAGATGGAGAGAAAGATTTGATTATAGCATCAGAATTTTTAGAATTAAATTCTTCCGGAGGTCGAGGAGATGAATTTTCATACAACAATTTCTCAACAAGACGAATTTATTCTTCATGATCAAAGTCGGCTTCATTAATTCCTGGTGAAACCAAATTGATATGAGCGAGTTCACCGGAGAACTCCTCGAGAAGAGAATCAAAATTAGGAGAAGAAATAATCAAAGTGTCTCGATTAAGCAAAGATTCTATAAGATCAGACTCGGCATTAAAGTGATGCGGATCTATCTTGGTAGAAATGATTTCTTCATCAGAAAGAGGGTTCAAAAAAATTTTGAAATTTTCTTTCGGAACGTCCTCATCAGGAGAAATTGACTGTCGTTCATAGAGGAAAATTCGTTGTCGCATAAAGAGAGGATTAGAGATGGTTGTAAAATCATCACAAACGGGCACATTACACTCACTTTCAATATCGGATAAATCCTTGGATAAATCCTCGGACTCACTTGGGGTTGGGACAAGGTTCTTAATACTAGACTTTATTAATTCGTCCGATTCCGTTTTCAGAATAGTGCTAAGATGCTCAACCCCCATACTAAGAGAGTCCGTAATCGGAAAGTCGGGTGTGATTGCATCAAACAAAGTCCTTTCAAGAATTTGTTGAATTCTTTTAACTTCATCTGGAAAAAGTTCCTCGTCGTCATCCCTATCATAGAAAATGTCGTGATTATGATAGATATGTCGCGAAAGCTCGGAAGGATTATTGATAATAGTAGCACTTTTGGTCAAATGAATAGCATAAGTAGTAGACGGAGTGCTAATATTATCACAGTCAGCATTGTAAAAATATGAGACGGGTGAAGGCTCGGAAGGATTAGTTGCCTGTTCTTCAGCTAACAATTCTTGTTTTTCCTCAACTGCCTGCTCTTGTAAAAGAATAGCCTCCTGCTCACGTCGTTGACTCATTATTTCACAATAGGATTGCATCATTGTTTTTAATTCTTTTATACATATCTCTTCAGGAGGTTGATGAACATCGGAATACTGCGGGGGTTAGAATTGGTCAAAATTAGAAGAATTAAAATTATAGAAATTTTAGTTCATCGGTTGACACTGAAAAGTGTCATGAGGACCCCCGTAGTTCTCATAACAAAGAAATTGTTGTGGGAAACTTGGTGAAGTTTGTGGAAAATTATCAAAGTTTTGATTGAAACACGGATCCTGATTGTAGACAAACGGGACTTGAAGTGGACAATCGTAACCATAATGAGCATCGTTCTCACATAACTCACAAGTATGTTGTTGATAAAATAAATCGTCTAACGGATCTCCACTCCCGAAACAACCACGTCGGTTGTATGACGACATTAGAATAAAACAAATAGGAGGGAAAGAGAAAGAATTAAACGGATTAGATTTTGGATTTTTAAGAAAGATAAATATAAAAGAAAAATATTTTTGGGACCGACAGTCAAAGGTGTGCGGTAGCTCTCTAGAAAGCACACAAAGAAGCGGAGGAGCAGGTAAGTGCGAAGCGTTTTAAAGACCTTCTCCTTTCGGGTCGAAGTTCGTCGGATCAACCCTTCTTATACATCTCTTATAGTTTTTAATCTAAAGGTGAGCCGAATTCACAAGTGACGCAACGGTTGATTTTGTTGTTTTTCAATTTTTTTGGAATTTTTGATTACTTGATAAAAAGAAAATATTCACAAATAAAAGCGATAACTTCACGAGGAAGGGTCTTCAAACACTAATCTTCAAACGTAAACACGATAATCGCACACACCTCCCCGGCAGCGGCGTCAAAAATTGATCTCTAAAGACTTTTATATATATATATATAACTAGTATCAAAATATCAATTAAAAGGAGAGTAAGTGAGTATTCCGTAAGGCTTTTAAGAGATTACTTTTAACCAAAGTAAAATCCCAAAAAAAAACCTTCCCGGGTCGTTTCCTGACGAGGCGTGAATTGAGAATCAAATTTACGTTTGTGATCGAGTGATTGAATGATCAATTTTTTTTAATTTGGGATTCTATTTCTACAAATAAGATGCAAAAACAAGGAAAAGCAAGCCTAAAACGAAAGCAATTAAAGTTAAAACACGAAAAACGATAACGGGGTCTAAACCCGAGCTTTAAAAAACCTAAATTCTAAAATTTAAACCCTACAAAAGCAAATTTAAATTTTAAATGTCCTAAATGATAAAAGAAAATTTTAGAAAAAAGAATTATATTTTTTTGACTTTTATTTAATTTATTAGGAATTAAATTAATTTGGAAAATTCTGAAAAATTTATGAAAATTACTTTGAACTATGCTAAATCTAGGAAAAATAAAATGGTCAAAACAACTTATTGAAATAAGCTGTTAATAAGCTAAATAAAGCTGAAAGCTAAAATGGTAAAAAGGTGGTTAAAAGAAAAGTTGTGTGAAGTAATAAACGAAAAAGACCCAAGGGCGAGTGGTAGTGGGGTGTGTGTTAAATATGTTGGTATGTTAAAGGGGAGGTCACAGGTTCGACCCCTGTGACCTCTCTTTTTTACAAACCATTTTTTTGAAAACTTTTTTGAAAATCTTAAAAACCAACTGAAAATAAGCACTTTTTAAAACTACAACTTTTTATGAAAACTAAAAATAAGCTTAGTAATAAGCAAAAGAAAAGTGACAGATTTGGTTTTAAGCAAAGTGACAAAAGGCTAACTGTTAGGCTTTTTTTAGACTTAATAAGCAACAAGGAAAGACAAATAAGCTAAAACAGATAATAAGCTAAACCTATTAAGCACTTTTAACTAAAAATAAGCAAGAAAAATAAGCTAGAAAGGCCTGAAAAGCTTAAGGATAGAAAGCATTTTAAAAACAGACAAGCATGCTAACTTACTACTTTTAAGCTATAATTAAGAACAACTAAGCTTAGGAAATAAGCTATAAACTGAAAACAAATTTAGTTTGATACTCAATAAGCACATGAAAACAAAAATTAAGCAAATAGGAAAAGAAATAAGCTAGAAAAAGCAAGGACTAAAAAGCTGTTTTTAACTAAGTACTTGGTTTTTATAAAGGACAATATAGCTTTTTTGCAAACCTTAAATAAGCTAGAAAAGCAGTTCTAAATCACAAAAAAAACGTTAAACCATTATTAAGCTTATACTACAAAATACTTATGCTATCAATTTCAGAAGCTAAAACAAACTTTAACTAAGCTAAATTTGTAATTGAAAAATGGCTTTTTAAAACTTAAAACTTGAAATAAAACTTTGACAGATTGAATACCAATTTCACAATTCACAAGCACACTTAACCAACTTTTTTTTACTTATGCATTTAGACACAAATTAAAGTACAAACAAGACTTTAAAACTATCTTTAAGCAAGAATTGAAAATAAGCAGTTCTAAAGAGTTTTAAGACTACAGACTTTAAGAACTTGTAGAGAACACCTTAAAACTTGATTTTAACTTTTCAAAACAGTTTAAAAAAAACTCCTTTTGACCCATTTTACCTCTTAACCCAAACACCCCTTTTAGTTTCTCATATCCATTTTAAACTTGGTTTTTAAATATTTAAGCAAGGGTTTTTAAAGACAGATGGTGAACAATGAATAATAAGCAATATTAAGCAAATTCCAACCACATATATGTACTTTAAAATAAGCAAAACAGATAAGCAGTATTAAGTGAATTAACTAACAGTTTCAACTTGAAACATAAACAAATAAGATTTAAACTACAAGAAAGCATAAATAAGCATTAAACAATAATAATAAGCCTAAATAAGGAATAATAAGCAAAAATAAGCAGTAAAATAAGCCAACAGTAAAATAAGTTATAAAGGTAAAAAATAAAACTTACAATACCCTTTGCTTAAACAAGGGATTAAAGTGCTCTTAAAGCTTATCTACAAAGCTCTAGCTTGTTTTCACAAGCTAGTAAAACCCATAAGCCCATCCTTGTCTGGCCTATCATCCAAAAGCTCAACTGTGGTAGTTTTTGAGTGATTTTGATATGAAAGCTTAGATAAGCCTTTGAAAAAGCTTATCTAAGATACACAGGAATATAAGAGAGCTTATATGAGCTTGTTAAAATTGACTTTTAAGATAACAAATTAGCTTTTAACAGAATTGAAAGATGATTAAACTTAAAACAAAATTTTCATTAAAACTTCTTAACAGAGTACATTGCATGGAAAATAAAAGTACAATAAGTTAAATAAGCTGGTAAATAAGCTGAAAATTAAAGCTACAGTACTCCTAAACTAAATTACACTAGATGCCTACTGTATGAAAACACACACACTTATATAGCCATTTGAGCCCTTGTAGGTGTATTTCTTGTATGAGTGTGCTTGAAGTCTTCATCATAGCCATCCATTTATCTTGTTCTCCAAATTCTATGATCTAAGCCCTTGATTTTGGTCCTTGTCTCATCAAAGAATCAAAAATTAAGGGATTGCCAAGGTGGAATTGGAGGTTTGTAAAGTGGGGTTGAGTTGTGAGAATGATGGGTGAACAGTAAGGTCACAAGGATGGTGATGGGTTTTTGGGGAAGTGGGATGAACAGTGACTTGGCGGGAAAAGGTTTAACTGGGTTTTAGGATAACAGAGTTTAATGCGGGCAACGGGGTGAGTGTTGTTAAGTCATAAGGACTAATGATGTAAATCTTTAAGGATTGATAGGACTATTGGTGTTAGTCCTTAAGGACTAACTGTGTAAAGTTATAGGGACTAGCAGTGTTAGTCCTTAAGGACTAACTATGAAAACCCATAAGGACTAATGGTGCAAAGGGTTAAGGATGTAATGGTTAAGTGTTGTTGGGCTTATATTTAGGCCGGTTTGATTTTAGGGCTTTTTTTTACTTGTAAGACTTTTAGATAAAGTCTTAATGGGTTGACCCGGCCCATTAAATGGGTGCGGGTTGATCCATTTAATATTTCTTTGTTTTCGGCTTCGTCTTTGACTTGTTGTCTTGTTGACTTTGACTTTTTGACTTTTTATGCTCTTTCCAATCTCGTGCTCGGTTTTGTTGGTTTGGCTTCATTTTTGTCCTTTAGTGAATATCCGATACATGCACAGTATATAAAGCAAAACAAGCATATATTTGGTATTTTATGTCCGTTTTTGGTCATTTAGACTCGTTTTAATAGGTAAAAGTATGTGTAATTAAGCACATACCAGTAGCCTTTTTTATGTATGATGTATTATTATGCCTTAAGCATAATATTTATTTTTTAATGCTTGCTAGTTGTATGTTTGTGTGTCACAAACAATTTCTATGTTGAATGAATGGACTTTTATGTTTTTAAATATGCAATTGTTGGTTGTCTCCTTTATGAATATATAGTTGAATTTAGTTCATTGATAATTGGCTAATGCTTATTGTCACCTCACCATGTTTAAATATTTTTCATGATATTGCTATATGTTAGAAACATTGGGGTTGTTCCTCTAACTTGTTTTTGTAGAAAAGTTACCATAGCTCGACTCCTTGGTGCCCTCAAACGAGGGGGAGTACACATCAAGGGGGAGCGTTTATTCCGTCGACTTTACGCATATTCATCGACGAAGCCTTTTTGATTCTACAAAAAGGGGGAGAAATGGAAATAAAACTCACTATATACTTGTTTAAACATAATTTTACATTTAATGAGTTTAGATTTTGTAATCATCAAAAAGGAGGAAATTGTTGATAGAAATAATGCCTAAAAACGTTATTAATATTTTTTGACCTCTCTACGTTTTGATAATCACAAAATGTAAAAACGTTCAATGTAAAATTAAATGTAAAACAAGTAATTAGTAGTAAATTTTTATTTTGAAAATTTAATCACTTAAAGGTATGAATAAATAAATGCTTAATGCATTTTATGATCAAAGAAATTTTTATTCAACCTCACATTTTTTATAAAATGTTACAAACATTTTTATAACTTTTACAAAATATTTTCTACATTTAAAAGAAATGTTTTATTCAAAATAAATATTTTGATTTCAAATTATCTACCTTAAAACGGCTAGAAATTTTCCAAAAAACACCTCCCATGAAAAAGACAAAAAAGGGAGCGTCTGAGCCTAGGCGGCCCCTTTAAATATAAAGGCGACCCCCTTTGAGATAAAGGGGGCGACCATGGAGCTAAAGGGGTCTGCCAAGCTAAAACGCTCCCAGCTTTGCCTATAAATAGCAGACTGTTCCCCACTGATTTTCTCACCTTTTGTACTCATTCTTTTCTGTCTAAAATCAGTTTATACATCACCTACAATCCTTTGATCATTTAATCTTAAGCTTTTGTTTTCAAGTGATTCAAGATTAAATCCTCGAGTAAAAGAGAAGAATACTTCTTATCATCAAGTCAAGAAGTATTATAGTTTAGTTGGTGTTGTTGTGAAGTTGTGTTATATCTTGTAAATCATTTGTGTATATTATGAAAGAGTGTATTATAGTTGTGTGTAATAGGTAGATTGTGGTGATCATTGAAAGTATAGTTAGATCATAGTGATCTTAGTAAGTAGTGTTAAATTGGTATGTTCGTGGTAGTGTCTTGGTGAAGTGAAGTAGTGCGGTTAGTATTTTAGTCCTCAAAATACAAAAGGTGTGGTAGAATAGGGATTAGAACTCAACATTTCGCTTAGTGTCGGAAATTGGTGTAAGCTAAATTGTGTATGGTTTTCTCCGCCTAAAGGGAGTTTGTTGACATAGTGAAGAGGACTCTCGAGTTTGGTGCTCGAGAAGTGGAGTAGAGAGAAGAGGTGTTTCGTTACCGAACCATTATAAATCCTTGTGTTGTGGTTTGATCTTTCTAACTCTTATCTCTTGTCTTTCATATCATTTATTTACTTACTTGTATTGTTCATATTGTGCACATATTGAGATCACATAAATTTGAATCTAAGTTTTTATAAACAAACTATACATCAAATTAAAAAGCGGTAAACTATTCAACCCCCCCTTCTAATTTTCCACAGTCTTCCGTGCTTGGCATGCATCTGGGCCGTACCTAAAGTGGGTTGGTAGATCTCGAATATCGCGCTCTATCCTCAGCCACCAACCTTATGACTGATTAGACCCTTTGTCCGGTGACCGTTGGTATTCGCGAACCATCGTGGCGGTTCATTTTCTTTAATCTTGGCCGTCTATTAGAAAGTGTGGACACGTGTCTTTATCTTACATTTTAGGGTTAATTGTGTGAGAGGGCGTATATATAGCTCTCTCATTTTTTTACTATTGTTTTTCCATAACTTTTTTCTTCTCTACATAACTCCTTAAACTTTCAGCTTTCTTCTTGATTATTTACCCTTCGTTTTCGTGCTTGCTTTTAGGTTTCAGGTTAGGCTTCCTTCCTCTTTTGATCTCTTCATTTTTACTTAAAATGGCAAAAGATACCATTGATACTGTTACATCAGTGTTGACGCAAAAGGAGTTAGATACATTTTTTATTAAGTATAATATTCCTGCTGATTTAAGACCAGAATTACCCGGTCGCAATGACACAATTAGGAATAGTGTGGAAGGAAATTTAGGTCTCTATACTCGTTTCATAGAGTTTGCCAATTTCCGTATCCCTTTGTCTAAGTTTCTTCTTAGTGTCCTCGAGTCATGGTTGTTAAGATCCTGATCCTGGTCTTAGGATCTTACGATTACGATACTGCAAAGCAAAAATGATCTGGATCTTACATAGGATCTTTGCAAGCTTAAGATCTTATAGAATCCCGATCTTGACCATAAGATCTTATCCGACCTGATCTTACTTTTGTCGAACCACAAACTAAAAAACTACAAATTTATTGATTATGTTTTGTACAATACAAAAATAACATGTTAATCTTCTTAAACAATCCATAAGCATAATTTTTGATAACATTTCTTTGAAATATTCATATAATTTTTGTTTATGATATATAATAATTTGTAGATATATATAATATTACAAAGACTACTAGAAAAATGACAATATAGTAGGATCTTAAGATCCTGATCCGATCCGTGATCTCGATGTTGCAAAGATGAAAATGATCTTGGGTAAGATCTTGATTTTGAAAACCTTTCCTCGAGTATTATCAAATCAATTTCTCCCAACTATTTATTAGTGCTGCTGCAAAGATTAGTCATTTTGAGATCTTGTGTTGGGATTCTAAATTTGATGAGACAAAATAAATAAAAGAATGAAACAAAAGGATCAGAATCGTCATTAAAAAATTCTTCAAACTGGTGGAGAATTATGAAGATTTGCTCAAAGATGTTAAAGATAATGATTAGGAAACATATTAATGTGATTTAATGTGATTTAAATAGTTTCCTTATCTATTAATTAGCTTCATTTGTAAGCCTTAATATCCCTCTATATAAAGGGTATTGGGTGTGTAGGTTTAAGATATCCAAAAAAGTGTGTGTATACAAAGTTTTAAATATGTAGACGTCTAGTAGAGTTGGTGTAGCCCCAAGGATCTTTGATCCCTGTTAGATTGTAACCGTTCTAGAATTGATCTTCTAGAATTGGGGCTTGGTGAAAACGTATGAATGAAAAACCTTGTTGAATATCTTTGTTCTTATTCCGCTTTGTTTTTATAACTTATGAACATCGATATTATCCTAGATAAAGGTCTAAATAACCTGAGCATAAACAATCTTTAGATTCAACATGTGGTATCAGAGCCTCGTGGCTCTTGATCTTGGATCTACAAGGTTTTTGAAGAAACCCATAAACCCTAATTTTTCAAGAATTAGTTTTGTGGTTAAAAAGTTTTATGGGGTTTTGAAGTTTATTTGATATAACAATGATTATAATTGTCCTCTCTACCTTTTCCGGTATGCAATACAATTATAAATCATTGTTACTATTAAGGGTTTCTTGGCGTAGGTGATTGATGATGGATCCGGTTCGTTATTTGTCTACATATATCTGATCTCGTCATTAGTGTTACAAGAAGCTTCAAGGCTGCTTGTTATTGTTTGTCGCTGCCCTTTGATGATCTGATGTTTTCTTGCACATCTTGCAGTAGCAAAACATGCATGCTTATTGGGCTTCAAGGAATATAAAACAGTACAAAGTATTAATTGCGTGATCAACATGAAGAACAGAAAAAGTAGGTTTTCTTGCTCATTGCCTAAAAGAAGGTTTCTACTGTTCGTATATATGGCAGTTTATATAAGTAATGTTCTTGAATGTTAGTACTACTACCAAGTATATATGAGTATTAATATCGTCCGTGATTGCTGATTAATGGTACTGTTCACTGTTGGGCTTTGAAAGTTTGTACTGTTCGACAAGAAAAGGTTAGTATTGTTCAAGTTTATGTTTGTACTGCCTTTGTTGTCTGAGAAACAAGAGTTTGTACTGCTAATGGTGTCCGAGAAGTAGTTAATACTGCTAGTCATTGCCGATATCAAATAACACACAGCAAAGGATGTCGGACAGAACTGACAGTTTCTTGAAGTACTTGGTTTTTGGATGGATTTGGATCTCGAATAGAACTATTTTTCAAATAGTTTATTCTTATTTATCTTATGGCTCGTATTTGGAGATTTATTGAAGAGGTGATTATGAAGAAAATCAAATATTGCTTATTTGATGTCGTAGTTGAGTTTCACAGGTGCGTGTCTTATCATATCTTAAAGTTGTGGTTGGCTTTTAAGATAACTTGTTCGTGCTTACAATGGTGTGACGAAGACTTGACGAATCTAGCAAGGGTGTGTGATTTTTCTTATGGTGCTTAATGCTCACACTTGCTATCACTTTAAGGAGTTACGTTGTTGTGCTCAGTGTCTCATATAGATGAGGATTTTGTCAAGAGGTTGCGGTCTACTTATATTTCATAGATTTACTTATAAGTTCGACGTCACGTGGATAGTGCAAGACATAAGACACAAGTTTGGGAAATTCAACTTCTTCAACAAATTTGTTATACTCAGTTTTCTTCATCAGTAATCATTACATAGAGCCTACAGAGTTCGAGATTCAAGAGATGGTAAACATATGGGTTTCAGGGGAAGCTTATTGTTTAATTGTTTAACCATCTACATGTACCACTTGAGGGGAAGTGTTTACAAGTTGCTTATCTACTGAAGACCCCTATTGGATGATTACAAAAAGGGGAAGAAGACTACAGAAGATTCGTGATTTGCAACTTTGTATTGTGGTGACATGTTCAAGAAGATCTTAAGTCAAGGGGAAGCATTGTTTCATTCAGGGAGATGATTACATCTCAACTTCAGGGGAAGCTTAGGCTTTATGATGAAGTTCGTGCAAGAACATTGTTTGTTTTGTCATCATCAAATAGGGGAAGATTGTTGGGAATTATAGATTTGATGAGACAAAAGAACAAAAGAATGAAACAAGAAGGACTTAATCGACAGATTGGGAAGTTACAAGATGTAACTTAAAGAAGGACTTAATGATTGGGAAGTTACAAGATGTAACTTAATGATGGACTTAATGATAATTAATAGCATTAATGTGTTTGATTAGAATTCTTTGTAACGTCTTATGCTCTCTCCTTATATAAAGAGACATAGACTCATAGGTTTTAATATCCATCATACATAGAACTCTCCCAATGAGAGTCTAGTTAGTTAGTTAGTTAGTACACCATAATTAGTTGGTGTAGCCCCATGTTATAGGTTGGGGTAAATAGGAATCGTTTGAATGAAAAACCTTGTTTGATAATATTGCTTTCTTATTATTCCGCTGCGTGTTCAATATTATCTGTAAAACGATCCTAGATGGGCTAAACGATTTTCAACATGTGGTATCAGAGCCATGGGGCTCTTGATCTGGGATCTACAAGGTTTTTGAAGAAACCCTAAAACCCTAATTTTCAAGAAATCGATTTGTGGTTAAAGTTTTATGGGGTTTTTGAGTTAATTGATATATCAATATTTATAATTGTCCTCTCTACCTTAATTGGTATGCAATACAATTGTAAATCATTGTTACTATCAAGGGTTTCTATGAAGAATGAAGGCACTGCTCAAGGTACTGTTCGAAAGTACTGCTTCTATTCGAAAGTACTGCTCATTATGCTCAAAGTACTGCTCGTTGTGAAAGTACTGCTGTTATGTTCGAAGGTACTGCTAGTTTCATCCGAGAAGTTAGTTTATACTGCTAGCTTTGTTCGATATCGGACAGAGCGTAATTTTTGGTTCTCGGATGTGAAGACGATATCGTACAGTGCATATTTTTGGATGGATTTAAATCTCAAATGCTTCGTTTAAGGGGAAGATAATAATGGCTCGTATTTGGAGATTTATTGAAGAGGTGGTTATGAAGACAATCGAATATTGCTTATTTGATGTCGTAGTTGAGTTTCACAGGTGCGTGTCTTATCATATCTTAAAGTTGTGGTTGACTTTTAAGATAACTTGTTCGTGCTTACAATGGTGTGACGAAGACTTGGCGAATCTAGCAAGGGTGTGTGATTTTTCTTATGGTGCTTAATGCTCACACTTGCTATCACTTTAAGGAGTTACGTTGTTGTGCTCAGTGTCTCATATAGATGAGGATTTTGTCAAGAGGTTGCAGTCTACTTATATTTCATAGATTTACTTATAAGTTCGACGTCACGTGGATAGTGCAAGACATAAGACACAAGTTTGGGAAATTCTACTTCTTCATCAAATTCGTTATACTCAGTTTTCTTCATCAGTGATCACTACATAGAGCCTACAGAGTTCGAGATTCAAGAGATGGTAAACATATGGGTTTCAGGGGAAGCTTATTGATTAAATGTTTAACCATCTACATGCACCATTTGAGGGGAAGTGTTTACAAGTTGCTTATCTACTGAAGACCCCTATTGGATGATTACAAAAAGGGGAAGGAGATTATAGAGATATGATTTGCAGCTTATCATATATGGTGGCATGATACAAAGGATATCTGATTAAGGGGAAGCTTGGAAGTTTTGTTTCATTCAGGGAGATGATTACATCTCAACTTCAGGGGAAGCTTTGGCTTTATGATGAAGTTCGTACACGACTTTGTTTATTTTGTCATCATCAAATAGGGGAAGATTGTTGGGATTCTAAATTTGATGAGACAAAATAAATAAAAGAATGAAACAAAAAGATCAGAATCGTCATTAAAAAATTCTTCAAACTGGTGGAGAATTATGAAGATTTGGTCAAAGATGTTAAAGATAATGATTAGGAAACATATTAATGTGATTTAATGTGATTTAAATAGTTTTCTTATCTATTAATTAGCTTCCTTTGTAAGCCTTAATATCCCTCTATATAAAGGGTATTAGGTGTGTAGGTTTAAGATATCCAAAAAAAGTATGTGTACACAAAGTGTTAAAGATGTAGACGTCTAGTAGAGTTGGTGTAGCCCCAAGGATCTTTGATCATTGTTAGATTGTAACCGTTCTAGAATTGATCATCTAGAATTGGGGCTTGGTGAAAACGTATGAATGAAAAACCTTGTTGAATATCTTTGTTCTTATTCCGCTTTGTTTTTATAACTTATGAACATCGATATTATCCTAGATAAAGGTCTAAACAACCTGAGCTTAAACGATCTTTAGATTCAACATCTTGTGTCGCATCCATAGAGGCCAACCCACCGTTGGTACATTTTGTAGGTTTTATTGTAATTCCATTAGTAACAACTGGCTATCTTTCGCAACGCGTAGTGGTGCTGACACTCCTTGCTGATATACAAAGAATCTTAATTCTTTGAAGAATTGGAATAATCATTTCTTTTGGATTGACACATCATTTTGTCCCATACTCGTTCCGTGGTTTAAGGCACATTCCGTTGAGAGGGATCCTCTCCCCTCTGACGATGTTGTTGATTTAAACCTTATAGATCGGCTTAATGAGGGTCATGCCATTATCAAGAAATGTTTTGAGGTTTTTTATCCGTTATTAGTTTGAGCCGATCGTTTGTTGAGGAAGATGTCTGTCCTACCTTTTTAAGATCTGATAGTAGTGGTTGGTGTTCGTTTATGTGTTTAATATATTGTTGTCTAATTATTATGTGCTGCTTTCCTTTGCAGAGATAGGCTTGCTGGATTTCATTTAATCCGTTCAATGTGATGGTTGGGGAGAGAACCCTTGCGTACGGAGAGGTTTCGTTGTCGAAAGAAACTGAGGATATGGTTATTTCTCATTCTCGTGATGTCATCGAGATTGTGGATCATACCATTGTTGATGAGCTGAAGGGTGTTGCTAGGTAGAAGAAGAAAAGGGTTGCTTTTAATGATAATTTGTCGCATATTAAAAAGGCTAAAGGTTCTTCTTATGCTGCTCCTCCTAAGGAAAATCCTACTATCACGGGTAAGACCCGAGCTATTCTTTGAAAGCTTGTTACTCAGAATGTTTAGGAAGGTGTTGGGCCAGGGTCCGCTGCTGTTACCATGAATGCATTTGTTTTTTCCTCTCTTACTCTATCCCCAGATCGTGAGTACCAAGATGAATCAGGCTCTGCCCAGGGTGAGAATGTTAGAACCCGTCCTACAGCCGACCGATTTATTGTGATTTCTTCAAGTTCACCTTCTGCGGATACTGAGCCGTCTTCTCTAAAGTCTGTTTCTCCTACTCCGAATGTAGAGACGAAGGCTGCGGTCGTGACCGATATCCCGGCTCATGAGGCGGATGCTTCTTCCGCTCTGACCTATGAGGCTGGTACTTCTTATGTTCCTGGTTACGAGTCGGGGACTTCATATTCTGCTCCGGGTGGTGGTTCCCCTGTTAATGAGTTCTATGACTCTTAAACTATTTATTCTTCTACAGCTAAGGACATATATATTCCTAATTGGGATGTTACTAATGACTTTCGAATGGATGATCCTGTGATATGTCAGAACTTTGTTGACAACGTCACTCCTCCTAGTTATTAGGCTTCTCTTTGTAATCTAACGAATGTCGAGTTTCTTGATCAGTTCAATGGCAATGCCGCTGAACATGAGTGTATGGTCTCGGAGCTTCGTTTGAGATATGAACCTGAGATTGAGATGAAGGAGCAGTTTAAGAAGAAATTTGTTGAGAGTGCTAAGAGCATTCAGCAAAGGGATGCAGAGGTTGCAAATTTAAAGTCTAAATTGGAGAAGGCAAAAGGTAGGGCCATAGAGGTGATTAGGCTCCGTGGTAGGGTCAGCGACTGCTGCCCAGACCAATGAGCTTGCTGATATTGGTGCCAAGAATGCTGAACTTCTTGGTCAGGTTTCTAGGCTAGAGTCTCTTCGTGACGGGTTGAAGGATTAAGTGTCTATGTTAGAGTCTGTATGTGAGGATCTGAGAGGTGAAATCAAAGGTGAAGCTAGGATGAGAGAGGAGTTCATGGCTCTGCAAGATGCGAAAGCTCAATGCATCGAGAAACAAAACATGAAATTGGATGCGCATCTTGTTGAGCTTAACTTTGATATGGATACAAAGCTTTATCCCTACATGATGATAACTGTTGTTGGCCAAAGATGGATGATCGGTCACGGTTTTTGACTTGCCATGATGAAGTGCGGCCAGTCTTTTGAGTACCAGGCTGCTCTTGGAAAGGCTATCTCCATGGATATTTATAAGGGGATTCAAGAGGGTTTAGAGGCCGAGATCGAACATGGTAAAGCTGGGAGGGTATTGGGAGAGATTGAAGCTTATGATTCTGGTGTCGAGGCTAGGTTTGTGGCCGCAGTAAAAGAGTTAGAGAATGTTTCCCTTCCCTTACTCGATCAGTTGGAGGCTCTTAAAGATTCTCCACTTGAACTTCTTATGTCATCCTTAACATTGGAAGGAAGCCATGGTGAGGAGAATTTAACTCCTGAATTCTGGCCGTTGCAACATGCTTCTGAGCAGGTCACCATGCTCGTGTATTATGAGTGTGGCGGTTCAAGGAATCCTAGCTCTATTAGTCATAAGATCTTGATTTTTGATGCTTTGGCTGCCTCCTATTCCCGAGCTGAGAAAAGAAAAAAGGACGCATCATTGAGTCTGGTTGTTGGTGAACCTTCTGTGGTTGCGTCGGGTTTGCCTACCGGCTCTTTGGCTCAATCTGTGCAGGCGCCATCTGTCAATCTTGTTGCACTTGCCGCTGTATCTCGGGAGACTTCCTTTGTTGTTGCGGATTATAAATTTCTAGCTCGGCCATCTGATGACATCAAATAATGTTACTTTTATAGCATCATTTATCCCAAGAAAATTACCCACTTTTATATAATTATTGCAAGAATTGTTACTTAATTGCTTAAAGTTGTTAATTGCAGTTGTTAGCCTTAAAATATTAAGTCAAACTAGGATTCTCGGTCTTTATTATATTTACATTGTAATAGGCTAGAAAGGGTAACAGGCTTGTTCTATGTAAACTAATATTGCACAAGTATCAGGCTAAAGCCCAAAAGTATTCCCGAGCCCGACCCAAGACAACACAAGTCACGGCCCATTAAGCCTTACAAAGGCCGGCCACAACTTAGCTATATATACCCCTCTCCAAGTGTGGAGAGGGTGTTGGTTCTCATTTGTTACACATACTTTTGCTTGAAATCCACCAACACTCTTTCTTCTTTCTTACTTTCTCTCTCTATACTTCTCTCTACTTTCCTTTTTCTCTTATCTTATTTCTTGGTTAACATCATGGTGAAGTAAAGTGATTCTTGGTTCCTACATTTGGTATCAAGAGCTTCGGGTGGGTTTGGTTATTTGCTTGTGGTAATTTTGAGCTTATACGGCTACTTATTGTGGGCTTATTGTGATACGGTTTATTTCAAATTCAGATTTGTTTTATTGTGCTCATTTTGATAATGTTTTTTATTTTTATAACAATCGATGTTAGACTTATTTTAGGCTATAACGAAAAGTGGGTCTTCATAAAAGTTTTTGTACTAAATCTGTTCAACTCTTGCTTTCGTTATGACATTTTATCACAAATGTTTTAAACCTCCTGGTCATAAAATCGGTCTAAGTCTATTTGGATTTTATTTCTTTTTGGTTTGGTTTTATTTCCTACGGTTTAAAAGTCAAGAAACAAGAACGCTGATTGGTTGTTTAAACTGTTTATTCAAGCTTATTTTCGAAGCTTACTATGTTGTAAACATGTTATTAGTCAAGCTTTTTGGTTGGCTTATTCTCGTGGTCATCGGTTTGAATCAAGACATAGCAAGGATGGTTTTGTTTTTTTGGGTAACAAGAAAAAAAATAGTACTTCGTACGTTTTTTTTCCATCCTAGGCGAACTAAACATATCAGTGAAGGCGAACTAAACATATCTGTCAAGGCGAAGTAAACAGTTTGTGAAGGCGAAGTAAACGTTTGCATTAGGCGAAATAAACTGAGGCGAACTAAACAAAACAGTAGGGGCAAACTAAACAAAACAGTAGGGACGAACTAAACAAAAGAGTAGGGGCGAATTATACCATGGTGTTGGGAGATATATACATGTTTCTAGTTTGTTTCGAGTTGTTTCGGGTTTTTCAGTTTTAGCTTCGGTTGCTCGCGGGACTTCTAACGACTATCATTACGATCGCGGTCTTTCAATGATCATTGTAGCGTATTTGTTTGTGGTCGACGATAACCACACGAGTCCGTGAGAAGCAAAAACCTTCGTTGCCATTTTCTATTCATTTAAACGAAGAAGATGCATGAAAAAAAGGAGGGAAACATTCCTTTTTTATTAACTAAATTTGAAATTTACAAGATTGGCCCCTGCACTTCAAGCCCAATTCATAGTTCGTCCTTGGTGTGTTTATTAACCCTCATAGTTGCATCTGCATTACACCGTTAGTCCTTTGTGAACCAAATTTCACTGTTACTCCTTTTTAGCTCATCAATCGTTAACAAAAGCTCAAGTACTTCAATTACAACAAAGATTTTACCAACAACAATTTTATTTTCACGGTTTCTTCTTGATTTAGTAAAATCCCACGAAATACTCACGTGTTTTCTCAGTTTAATCAAGACTTGTAAAATCTCATGAATTAGATTTCCAACAACAATCCACAACAACAATCACTTTACCTACTTAAGATCCTACAAATCATTTTCACTTCATAATTTAAAAATCATTCATCATGACTACTCCAATAACAACATCCACAATAGACAATCAAATGCATAACAACATCATGGCAGTTGGATCAAGAGATCGACCACAAATGCTTGCAACGGGAAGATATGCACAGTGGCAATCACGTTTCTTAAGATACATTAATACAAGGCCAAATAGTGATGCCTTGAGGAAATGCATTTTAGTAGGTCCATACAAACTTACTACTATCACAATCCCAACTGTACCAGCCACAGAAGATTCTCCAGAAGTTCCAGAACGAACAGCAGTTGAGACACTCTTGAATATGTCTCCTAAAAACAAAGAACATTATCAATCAAAAAAGGAAGCAATTTATTTGTTATTGACTAGAATTGGGGATGAAATCTACTCAACTGTTGATGCTTGCAAGACAGCTCATGATATGTGGATCGCCATTGAAAGACTACAATAGGGTGAATCTCTTAACATTCAAGATGTCAAGACTAATTTGTTTTGGGAGTTTGGAAAATTCACTTCTCATGATAGAGAGTTGATGGAGTCATACTATTTTAGATTTTACAAGATGATGAATGAAATGATAAGAAACAACTTGACAGTTGCTACGATGTAACAACCCGAGTTTCACGATGCGTATGGCGATCGCGAGTTCGACGTCATAATAATTATTTCACGAGTTTTCGTAAGCGAACGTCGACAATTAAATTTTTATTTGTCGTAATTAATTATTTTTGTATTTTATTGTGAACGGAAATTTGAAAATTTTATTTTTGACGTTTCGCGAGTCACCATTTGACCGCACGTTCGTTAATTATTTTAAGCATCGTAAAAATATTCGACGCATCTCGTTATCATTTTTAAGATCGTAAATTTGTTATTTTTATAAATGTCGTCATTTTGTTCCTTGTCTTGAGCCGGATTCGTGTTTTAAAATGTACACATTTTACTAAATGTTAGAAACTAAAATAAAACGTGAAGGAATAAAAATATTTAATAAACATGGTGTGACCCGAGTCTTTGGACGATTTAAATGAAAGAAATAATGCTTTGTACTAACTTTGAAAGAGTAATAAGAAGGATGGACTAAAATTTCCAAGTTGCTAAAGTGGTTTTCTATAAATACCACACTTATACACACACTTATAATTTTTAGAATTTTTTTTTCACTCCTTCCTCCTCTTTTTCTTTGTCCGCCGGCACCACCACATAAGCCACCCAAATCCGTCAATTTTTCCCGACATGCATTATGATCCAACTTCAAAATATTAATCCCCTCGTCATTACCTACATATCCCACTAAGAAAATACAACATGCAATGGGTATTTTTCAAGTTTTAAATTGGTTCGAGTTCTTGTCGAAACGGGTTAAAAATGGTGTTCATTGGTGATAGAATAGTATTGTGATCAAGTGGGTTAGCTTGGAAATGGATTTGGGTTTGGATTCGTATTGGCGTCCGCGGATTCGAGACCACAAGAAGGCCGAAACCAACACTAGTAGTGTTGTTGTAAGTATTTAATTACTTGTGTTATGTTATTTTCGTTGTTCGATTTGATTTCGTATATTATATGTGATGGAATCCGACACTTGCGTTGATTAGAGATGATATTGGGGATGTTGATTAGGCTAGTGGATAGTATTTTGATGATTACTGGAAGTCAAAATATGGTTTTAGTGAGTTTAGAATGTGCCAAATTCGTGCAGAATCTGTGGCACGCAAAACGAGGTTCGAAAATTCATAAAATTTGATTTTTGATGTTGAAATATGATAGAGTTCGTCTTAATGTACGTTTCGATAATTCGAACGTCCCGTAACTCCTTATAACGAAAAAGTTACGGCAAAAACAAGATTTGAAAATCATAAACTTACCAATCAGCTATTTTATAAAGCATACATTCTGATCTGATTTTCGACAGCCAATTTGGGCACTTTCGAGTCCGTTTCGGCCTTCCGGCGAAACACGAAAGTTGTCCGGAATGATGTTTTCTATAAAATCTCTTTTTGGTCAAAGTCACGAAAACGTGATATAGCGGGTCAAAACCGATGGTCAAACTGCTGCGTTTTTATTAAAAATACAAGTTACAGCAGATTCTTGCAGGGGCATTTTCGTCCTTTTCCGTCAAATTTTGGGTCTCGGCTAAAACTAAAAAGTTGTCCGGAATATCGTTTTACATAAAATTTCTTCTTTGTCCGAAGCGTGAAAATGTGATATAACGGGTCGTTTGGAGCGGATCAGATTTAATTATAAATATGTATAAAAAGTCAAAGTCAAGCAAAGTCTAACATTGACTTTTGAAAGTCCACGGGTTAATGCTGAACTTGTCGGTTGTTTATAAAAATAATAAACGTTATTATTTTTACGAGTATAACATTAGACTTAGCCACTTTTATAAATGAATATATTTCTAAATATAGTAACTTTTCGTAAATATACATGATATAATCCCGATATGGGTAATTAATAATCAACTTGAATGTCGAAAGTTCAACGAGATAACTAAATATTATCACAAATATATTTTGATAACGAGACTTACTAAATATGGCAACTTTTCGAATATTGTAACTTTCTAAAAATAGAAAGTTTCTTAAAATAGAAAGTATTCGATTAAGCGAGGTGTGATGTAAATAAAAGAATGATCGTAACCTAATATTGTGGGGTTTTAGGATTTAAGGCGCAAGTGAATTTCTCATCACATGTATGAAAATATATATATATATATATATATACATGATTTTATTGATACGATGTACGCATCGTCGATCGTAAGTTTCGATATAATAATCGAACGACTCTAATTATAGGTCGTGATCGTGTTCGTGGATTCTTCGTACTAGATTTCATTATTTGATCAGCGGCTATTGATCGAGGTGAGTTCATAGCCTCGCTTTTAAAGTTTTCAATGTTTTTAACTCCGCGAGGAGGATATATTGCTTGTTTTGTGAAATTGAACGCAAATTGTTTTGATACTTGAATATGATTCCTTCACTACTGAGTATATGCCTTTTCTGTGTATCCGTTAATTGCCTACTTTGTGTTGGTGAACGCTAATGCATTAAATAAATCTATTGGGTTTGACAACCCTGTCCGGGGTTTGAATCAGTTGTGAGCACCCCGTAACAGACATTTTGTTATTAGTATTAGGGGAAGTGGCATACTTCCCGGACATGATTTCGTCTTACGAGATGAATGTAATAAGTTTCGGTACATGGGCTCTTTAGTTGGAAATCATAAAAGTTATAACTTGCTTACTCACAAAGCAACGCTATTGATGTTTTGTGGAACCCAAATTATGCGTTCTATGTGTCGATTATAAACTCTATAAATTCACTCAACGTTTTGTTTACGTTTTAAAGCATGTATCTCATGTTATTTGCTGTTGATGGCTTGGATGGAACGGAACGCGAATGTCAAGGACGGTTCCTGTTGGGAATTAAAGGGCTTCTACAAGTTCATACTGCTCAAATGACTTAGTACTGCTACTTGAAGATTATACTGCTAGTGAAGATTGAAGAATATAAACTAAGTCATTAGTACTGCTAGTTGTAATATTAGTACTGCTAGTTATAGTTAGTACTGTCAGTACAATGTTAGTACTGTCAGAGTAAATTAGTATTGTTAGTTAGTTTATTAGTACTGCTTATATGATATGCATGAGTTATATTAGGAATAGATATGCATGACCACTTAACGCGTTTTGTAAGCCTATTAGGGTTTTTCCTTGGTGTATAAAAGCAACCCTTACGGCATAGTTAGAGATATGAATTGATAGAGATACACAAATAGAAAAACACAATAGTTGTTAGGCAAAACATATAGTTGTTTTGTGATTTGTTTAATATAGTGAAAGTTCTTTTGTTTTTAATATTGTTCTTATTATTCTTCTGAGTATATAAAGATTAATTCCGCATAATCTTTATATATACACCACAAGGTTTCTATCATAGTTGTTTTAGATTTATCTAAGATAACTAAAGCTTTAACAAGCTAATCAAATATCTACACGGGATCAACAAGTGGTATCAGAGCGGGTGTTCTGAAACCTTGATCAAGAAGAAACAAACTAGATCTAACTCTTTGTATAATCTCTAGATTAAGACCCATGGATCTAGAAAGTACCCAAAACAATGCTCTTGCAAAACTGCCACTTCTGAAGCAATGTGATTATGACACATAGAGACTCAGAATAGAGTCATACATTCAACTTCAAGACTATGCTCTCTGGGAGATCATAGAGGATGGCAACTCCTTCAAGCCAGTAGCACGAACCACTACGAACGCTGATGGTACATCTACTTCAACTATACCTGGTGCTGTTACTGCCGAGGAGAAGATCCAAAAGAAGAATGATCTTAAAGCCCGCAGTATTTTGATGATGACACTTCCAAGTGAGCATCTACTCACTTTTAATCAATACAAGGATGCCAAGACCTTGTTTGAAGCCATAGAAGCAAGATTTAGTGGTAATGAAGCCACCAAGAAGACTCAAAAGACACTTCTGAAGCAGATGTATGAAAACTTCAATGCTTCTAGCTCAGAGTCACTTGACTCTATCTTTACCCGGCTTCAGAAAATTGTAAGCCAGTTAGCCAT
>BQNB010041352.1:0-13694 GCA_026074375.1 Tanacetum coccineum
AAGAATTCAGAAAGAAGTAATTTATTACCCTCAATAGAGCTTAATAAGCTCCATGTTATGTTGATCCACCTCAATTCGGGTCATTAGTTAGATTGTAAATATCGAGTGTGTAAAAGTTCAAGTGTAGATGTGTATCTATAAACCCCCTTGATGTATTATATGTTTAAGCAATGGCAGGGCAAAAGTGTACGAAAAAATATGAAAAAGAAAGAAAAAAAAAATTCAAAAACAAATATATATGTAAAAAAGTAAAAAATGTACAGGTTGCCATTTGCTTATGTTATGTTTATCATAGAGTCAAGAAAAGAAAAAGAAAGAGATGGATGTAGAGTTCTGTAAAGTTTGTATATCTTGTCTGAGTCCTTGTCTTAGCAACCCAACCAATGTGTATTCGTATAAATAATTAGCTAACCCTTCTACTCCAAATTCACCCAAAAGTCACTCCCCAAAATGTATCCCGTTCATTTTCGTTTCCATTAAAGTTATCTTACACCTACACCTCACAAACCCTTTAAAAGACCTCTTTGATAGTAATGATTAATACTTGCGCCTAGCGGTGGAGGTTTGATCATTCACCAAGCCTATGGTAATTTATATGCTAAACGGTTTCATGTGATTAATACAATTTACCGGGGTAACCCTTTACCCAAAAAAAATTTACAAGTTCATGAATGAAAGAGATAAAATTACCTTCGCAAACCACATCCTTTGAATAACGTGTACGATGATTAAGAACCCTAATTTATAGTTTTTTTAAACCCAAATCTGAATTAAGAACCCTAATTTTTATTTTTTTTAAACACATATCTGAATTAAGAACCCTAATTCATCAATTGTATTAATCTTTATCCCATATATTTGTAGTATTGTAATCAATATACCCTAATTTATCAATTGTATCAATATTATCAATTGTAACAATCTTCATCCCATATCTGATAAATTGTATCAATATTCATCCCCAGGTCTTCAAAGTTTGATTTATCTTCATCCCATATTTTTTAATAATATTGTTTAGAGATTATGGTGATAGTGTGTGTTGATTATGTTGATTAGGGATTTTACAGATTTAGGTTATGGTTTAAGGGATTATGTTGATTTGGAATTTTACAGATTTGGGGTTAGGATTTAAGGGATTACGATGATAGTGTGTGTGTGTGCGGTTTTTTTAATTCCTACAATAAGTGTTTAACACAAAAGAAAAGAAAATTATGTTAAAGATAATACTATTTCAATTATAAAGTCGCATATAAAAATTACAAGTTGCATACTTTTTTTAGGATAAAAGAATCTTTTTTTACTCTTTATATTATAAAAATAATAAAGTATAAGTCGCATTAAAAATTTAGTCAAAGTCGCATAAAAAAGTATCTTACACATCAATGACATGTTGTACTTTTTTTCTTACACACGTGTACTTGCAATCATTAGACAAAAGTACACTTTTTAATTTTTTTTATTCAAGTTGCATAAGTCGCATGAGTCGCATATGATCGCATAATATTTTGGGGGCAATTAGGTAAACCATTTGCAATTGGGGCAATCTTTGAATCAACATGAGGGGGATGAGGCACAAAAATAATTAGCCCTTATTATTATTAAAAAAAGAATTCCCTTTTTCCAAAATCAGTAGGATATCCAATCAGTTTGAAACATCTTTCAATAGTATGACCATTAAAACCATAATGATCACAAATCATAGCAGACCCACCATTGGGTCTTATATTCCCAGTATCAGATGTTCTAGTCACATTAGCAGGTCTTACAGATGTACCAGAGGTTTGGGGCCTCGGAACATTGTTTCTATTATAAATATACACATTTGGTGACTAATACACCGTCGTTTTGACAGTGGGTCACCCGCTACAGTAACGGGCTCCCATTTTTGGGCCAAGCCTTTTTTTTTTAATTTGTATGCACAAAGTAGGAATGGAAAAAAAAAATACAAAAGTTTTGATTTATTCAGAAAAAAAGCAATACCCGCGGAAACATCTTCGATACCTAATAACTTTAAAATAATCGATATGGTCACAAACGTACAACCCATTATATTAAAAAAAAACCAATATAACAAAAAAAACAACACTTTAAACATGAGGCACTAGCCTAAAATTCGCATAAAATGTGGCCCAAAGTAAAAAAAAAAAACTAGCCCAAAATTAGCCTGAAATCTGGCCCCATGTAAAAAAAAAATACAAACGGGTCAATCACCCAACTTTACCTATTTACGATTTCTTACACAAAAAATCCCGTAAAAAAAGTAACAAAAAAAACACTTCAAATTTTTATTGTTAACAGTAAAACATTTTTTATCATTCATCATAATCGCCCAAATAAAAAGATATCGAACCGTCCCAAAAAAAGAAAATATTCGGGAAAAAATTAACCCCTCCCAACGCAAATTTTTTTTTCCCGAATCGTACAAAAAAAGGAAATATCCGGGAAAAAATTAGCCAAAAAAAAATACAAAACGGACTCTCACCTTTTAACTATTTACGATTTTCTTACAAAAAAAATCCCGTAAAAAAATTAACAAAAAAATCATGTCAAGGTTTTTATATGTTCGACAACTTTTTACATTCAACGGACCTAAATAAAAAGATATCGAACCGTCCCAAAAAAAGAAATAATCGAGAAAAATTAACTCCGTCCAACGCAAAAAAAAAATCCCGAATCGAAACAAAAATGTAAATATCAGGAAAAAATTAGCCAAAAAAAAAACCAAAAATAGCCTAAAATCTGTCCCAAAGTAAAAAAACAAATACAAAACGGACCCTCACCTTTTAACTATTTACGATTTTCTTATACAAAATTTCCCATAAAAAAATTTACAAAACCGTTCCAAAAAAAAGAAAATATTCAGGAAAAAGTTAGCCCGTCCAATGCAATTTTTTTTTCCCCGAATCATAAAAAAAAAAGAAAATATTAAAAATTAACCCCGCCATAACGCATCGCCAAAAAAAACTCCCGAAACATAAAAAAATTATTCGTGAAAAAATTAGCCCCGCCGCAACGCGCGGGTTCTTTTGCTTGTTTCCCACATTAGAGTTAAAAATAGATGACTGAGACCTTTGGGAGGTGTCATAACCAAAACTAGTAACAACTCTGTGAGACTCCTCACTAGAGTTGATAGCACAAGCATTTCTCACACCAGGAAAAGGTTCTCTTGAGAGAATATTACTTCTAATTTGCATATAAGAATCATCAAGCCCCATTAAGAATTGCATTAATTTCATCAACTGATTATGTTTCTTAAAATCATCAACAGCATGACAAGTGCATCTAGATAATTGAACAAGAGCATCAAACTATTTCCATAAAACATTTAACCTATGATAATAATCAGCAATAGAAGAAACATTTTGGCTCAAAGAATTAATTTTATGATGCAAATTAAAGGTCACGTATCCATCTACTTTATCATAAGTTTCTTTAAATTCTTTCCAAACATGTTTGGCTCTTTTTGATAAAGTTTGACCCAGAAACAACTCCTCGGATATAGAGTTCAAAATCCATCCCAATACAATAAGATTTACCTTATCCTACTGTCTACCCGATACCTCATCAGTATTAGACCTTTTACAAAAGCCATCTATAAAACCAGTTTTATTTTTTTCCTTTAAAGCAAGAAGCATAGCACAAGACCACACTTGATAGTTTTCAGTACCCTTAAGTTTCACAGATATAACAGTTAAAGCAGAAGAATCATTAGGATGCAAATGCAATGGATTACTCACATCAAGTTTACTAATCAACGTAACCTGATTACCAGTTCAAATTCATCATCAGTATAACCGTGGATAGAAATTTTGCAAAACAATTAAACAAGAATTACAAACAATAATAAATAACTCAAGATAGTTCACAGGCTTTCTTACCACTTTGAGTGGTAGGTCAAAGACAGAGAGAATTATTCAAAACAGCATAGATAATTCACAAAATTCCAATCCACTATCAATACCACAACCACAACTTCTCAATAGTGACTCTACCTACCCTCCAACAGTCTAAGCTATTAAATAAAGACAAAAAAATAAAGAAGAGAGTGTGCGAGGTGTTACAAAGCACACAACCAACAATAATCCAACGAAAGACAAATTTTATAACACCTTGATTCACTTAGTCAAGGTGTGAATAAGAAACCCAGAATCTTTAACCAATTGATAAACCAGAAACCTTAATTTCTCAAAATTAGGCAAAACCCCCAAATCTTTCCAAGAACCAGATCTATCAATTAACCTTAGTTAATTGATATCAAGAAGACTTTAATTGCAAAATCCCCAAAAAAATTATGAACCTTAATTTTTTCCAAAAATTAGATGTTTTATTAAAACGTTTTATAAGACTAATTAATCAATAATTCAACTCTTAGACAATCTTAATTGGCCAAGAATTACCCAAAAAACAAGAACCTCAAATCTTGAAAACCCTAATTTTATAAAGTCGATTTAGAGCAAGAATCAAATGAGCATTGCTATGATATCATGTAAAAAATTTATTAAAATCAAAACCAAAGTTCTTGATTCTCAAATCAAGAACAATACAACCAGAATATCAAAACTGATCAATCAACTACAAAGAACAATCTGAAACCACCACTACTATTCAAGTATGGTTCTATATTCTAACTTAAATATAGTTCTATTACAAACAGAATTGAATCTGAACAACAAGAATCAAATACAACTTTTAGAGAGAGAATAGGTTTTGATCGTATGAGAGTAGAGAGAGAAAGAGTTTAGGAGTTGTAAACCCTAAACTCTGATAAGCTAAGCTTATATAATCTCTAAGACTTTCCAACTTTATACCTTTAGCCCCTCAGGATTCCATCAGCATTCAAACACAGCCAAACTATCATAAGCTGAGAAAACAAGAAAGAGAGAAATATAATATTAGTCCCTCAAGTATTTCCAAGTTGAGATTATTATTTCAACAAATTCCAAAAAGGAATGTGGAAAGTGAAGTTTTTGTTTTGTTGAAAAATGGTAAGTATTTGTCTATTTGATTTTTTATTTTTTGTTAATTTTTGTTGAACTTACGGTGGATATGTAGATATGAATGGTACCAAAATAAAATCTTGACTTGGTGTATTTAGGAAAAGAGTAAACTACACCGTTGGTCCTTGTGGTTTGCGTTGACCAACGTCCCTAGTCCCTTGACCAAAAAAGTTGCACCATCCGTCCTTAAGTGGTAAACGTTTTCCGCTGTTAGTCCCTTAAGGGACTAACGGCGGAAAACGTTTACCACTTAAGGACGGATAGTGCAACTTTTTTGGTCAATGGACTAGGGACGCTGGTCAGCGCAAACCACAAGGACCAACGGTGTAGTTTACTCTTAGGAAAAAGTGAACAAGACTATAAGCAAAAATCGTTTTAATCGGAATACTTGTGAAAAATCGAATTCCTTTATATAAAAGTTGGTGCTATGCCGTAAAAATTCACGAGTGTCTAGGAAACCTTCGAGACCCAGCTTCCTCGATGTGGATTTGTTGTTTAATGGTGGGGAGAATTACATGTATATCCTTTTTGAAGATTAATATTACATAAATATTATTATTAGTTTTATAATTACATCAATGTCATTTCCAAACATTTGTAATTACATTAATATCCTTCACAAACTTATAAATTCTCATATATATTCAAAAATCAATTAAATCATAATTATAATTACTTTAAGTTTTGAAACTATTATATATCTTTTATCTATCTCTTATATTGATCATAATTATATTTTTCATATATACTTTTTGGCCTCAAGATGAAAGAACATGTTAATTTTCGGATATATATGAGAATTCAAAAGTTTGAAAATGATATTTACGTAATTACAAAATTGAGAAGAATATTAATGTAATTACTAAAGTTTGATAATGACATTAACATAATTACAAAAGTAAGAAAAATATTGATGCAATATTGAACTTTAGTAAAGATATGGGTGGATTGGTTAAAAAATCCTCACCTTGTGTCCTTGTAATGTTCTAGCTTCTTGCTAGTGTTTTCTTTTAATAAAATTCGCCGTTCAAAAAAAAAAATTACCCCTTAATGGTATACAACTCATTAAACAAGGCCTGCAAAGTTATGTGTAACTTTATTGACTAGATAAAATATCAGGATCAAGTGTGTAAAATGCAAAAAACGGGGATATAATTATGTGTAGTACGTCATAATCACTAGATAAATTTCACATGGTTCATGTTGTTTTTTAGCTAGGTCGTCATTGGTTGGGACTTGCGGACCATGAGATTATGTGTGGTTTCAAATCTAATCTAGTACCATGCGTAAGCAAATGGATGGCGACACCGAGCTTAGGAACAAAAATATGTTGCCAACAACTTTATTGTACTTCTTTCGTTTTAAAATTATTGTCCCCTATTGATTTTTTAAGTTTTTTTTTTCAACTTTGACCTTAAATATTTTTGTTTGTGTTATATAATATTTGATGAATATCATAACTATGAAAATATATTTAAAAACCAATTAATTCATATACTTTTCATTAAGTATTATATAACACAAACAAAAATATTTAAAGTCAAAGTTGGAACAAACAGACTTAAAAAGTCAATAGAGGACTATAATTTTGGGACGGATGGAGTAGCATGTTAGAGCATTGGGTGTCTTCATGCTCGTTAGGCCGACGTGGCCTTCATTGGGATCACGTTACTGCATCGTTGGGAGTTGAGGCTCGTTCCTCTACCAACGATGCGTTCGTTTGCCAAAATTAAAAAAAACCATTGCAAAACGCAACGGTTATATTCCCTTTTTTTTTTTTAAAAAAATATACATTATATTTTTAAAACACTCCATTTCACTCTATATAAACACAATCATACAACAAGTTTAACACACAAACAAAACATTTTTACTTTTATTTCCGCGCAAACTACAAATATGAATCTGAATTCCAATGATGAGTACAAAATCGTTTCCAAAGATGATTACGAAACCGACTTGTGGTTTATGAGAAAGCTATCGAGATGCACAAGATGATGGAACAAAAAGGTCAAAGTTTAAAGACACGACAACCTATATACCGTGAGTACGACGATGCGAAAGCATGTTTGATGCGTGACTATTTTGGTGAGCATACAAAATACCCGGAATACAAGTTTAGACGCCGCTATCGTATGAGCCGAAAATTATTTTAAAAATAGTCGAAGGTATATCTTTTTATAATGCCGATCCTCTTCCCGAGCACTTTAAATTCTTTAAAGTGTGTCCTAACTGTACGGGTCAAATAAGTTTAAGAGTTATTATAAAATACACTTCCGTCATACGTCAATTGGCATACGACACATCACCGGATGCATTTTACGAATATTTACAACTGGGTGAACATACCCCATGCGATTGTCTTAATTATTTAAATATGTGTGTTATTGAGTTGTACATGCCCGAGTTTTTACGAAGACTTGACTTTAGTGACATCCCAAATTTATATGTCGCACATAATACGGTTCATGGTTTTTCAAGAATGCTCGGAAGCATTGATTGTATGCACTAGGAATGGATAAAACGTCCAAAATCATGGCACGGCCAATTTGGAAGAAATGATAAAAAAATATCCAACAATAATGCTCGAAGTTGTTGCTAGTCACGCTTTGTGGATTTGGCATGTTTTTTTGGGTGTAGCGGGTGCGAATAACGACATAACCTTTTTAAATAATTCTACGTTATTCGACGACCTTCTTGATGATTTGCACATGTGGCTCAGTTTCTAGTAAATGGAGTTCAATATGAAAAAGGGTATCACCTAGCTGACGGTATATACCTACAGTGGGCAATGTTTGTCAAATCTTTTATGGTTGCACGAGACGAAAAACATGGGCTTTTTAAAGATGACAAGAAAGTGAAAGAAAGGATGTCGAACGAGCTTTCGGTGTTCTCCAAGGACATTGTATAATTATACAACAACTGACGTGTTGTTATCGTATCAATAAGATACGAAGAATCATGTATACTTGCATCATATTGTATAACATGATTTTAAAATCAAAAGTTTGCCATAGGTGAATTCAACGAGATGTATGTTAGTCCGCAACCAAGCATACAATGTACTTGGGTTGAAAGATGTGAAGTTCAACGGAGGAAGACAAAAGAATTACGTAACCGACAAACTCACGAAAGCTTTCAACAAAATATTATGTGGCATCTATGGAAAATTAATTAACTAACGATTTGATGTATTTTTAAGTTTCCATATATTTTTTTAATTTTTTCGTATTATTTTTCATTTTAGTATGTTTTTTATTGTAATTTGTATTTTTAATTTAAATGAATGAAATATTGTTGTTTGAAAAAATGGAAAAATGAAAAAAAAAATGGTGAGTACCAAAAGTGTAAGTTATGTGCAAGTTACTGGTGAAAGTGTTTTTAGATAACTTAAGTCGGTTGTAAATTAAGTGGAGAAAAGCTGATGTGGCACTGCACCCAGGGGCGGAGCTACGAAAGGGGCACAAAGGGCAAGTGACCCTCCAAAACTTTCCGGCGTAGCGTAAATTTTTTAAAGACTCTCGTGTTTGTCGTCATTTTGCCCCCCTCAAAACCAAATAAAAGAAACAAAGGCAGTAAAGTTGAATAAAGGAGCTCCATGGTCGGCTTTGGTCGGAAGGTCCAGTGTTGTCGGAGAGGATAATAGCTGAAGAATATGAAGTAGTTTTTTGATTTTTTCAAAAGGGTGTAAAGATAAGGTTTTTTATTGTAACATGTATGGTGGAGGGTTGACTCTTGTGTGTGGGTGGGAGATGGCCACGTGCACTTTGTTTGTTTATTGTAATCTATCCGTCTCATATTAAATGTTCACTTTAACTTTTTAAAATTTTTCTTTTTCAACTTTAACCTTAAATATTTTTGTTTGTGTTATATAATACTTTATGTAAAACATATAAATGGATTGAGTCTGAAATGTATTTTTATTTGGTATAATTTTCATCAAGTATTATATAACACAAAAAAGTTATTTAAGGTCAAAGTTGAAAAAGAAAGACTGTAAAAGTCAAAACTAGACATTTAATATGAGACGGAGGTAGTAACAGAAAGCACTTTGATCATTTTATAAAGTTAATTTTTTTAATTGACCTATCTCTTGTTTTTTGTTCTCCAATTAATTTATAAAAGTTACTCGTAATTCTTTTTAAGAAAATAAAGTGTATTTATTGAGCTGTTTTTATCATGGTTCTAAAAGGCTCGCAAAGGCCTCGCAAAGGCGTGAGGCGCGACCTTCACGCCACACAATAGACCAAGGCTTGGGCTTAAGGCTTGACATGAGATGAGGAGTGAAAAAACGTGATAAGACGAGATAAAACGTGATGCGTGGAGGCTTTTTTGAATTCAATTTCGATAAAAATCGCACTTTTATATAGAAATGAAAAATATTACATGCAAAGATAGTTTCTTGACTTTATTCCTTATGTATGACACTTTTTATAAACTCAATATATTTGTAATATGATATAAATACATAAATTTATAAATATTTTCATATTTTGTGCCGCTTTAAGTCCGCCTTAAAAACGCCATGACTCGCCATGGCTCGCAAAGGCGTGAGGCTTGGCCATGCCGCCACACCACGCCTCACGCTATTTATAACCTTGATTTTTATACAGTTTATGTGGTCAAGTGTCACATTATTTGTTCAAAAGAAAAATGTTAGCACCATTAATTAGTGATATTAATGCCTTTAATATGTAACTTGTATTAGGGATTTAGTTTGGATTTTCTTTTTCATCAATGACTATAAAACATTTTGTTTGTTACGAAAAAAATGTATAAGCTCATACAGTTTGAACTCGACACGTTATTACTGGGATGTTTCTCGTTGTAATCACTTTTATTGATGTGTCACGCTCGATCAGACCAGACAAGACCCGAGCCTACCCGTTTACCAAGTGACTTAAGGAAGCATTTGATTTATGGTTTTTCAAAAAGAGGTTTGGGATGATGGTAGAATTATGTTGTTTGGTTTGTTTATGTGGGCCTCAATATTGGGGATGAAAGCTAAATTTCCCGCATGTACAATTCTTGAGCAAGTGATCAGGTTATACAAAAAAATTATGTATTTGCTTTTAATTTGCTATAATTGGTGGGGTCTCTTTTAATATCAATCACATATTTAACTTGTTTCCTTTTCTTTTTAATATTATAATAAGAACTTTTATTTTTAAATTTTATATTTATTTAAATAACAAATAATATATAAATCAAATCCAAATCCAATTTCAAATTCAAATCCAAATTCAAATTTAAATCCTAAACCCATTCACAAACCAAATGGGCCCTAAGTTTTTTTCTTTTCTGGCGCGCCGTGAATTCTTCCCCCCCCCCCCCCCCCCCCTCCCTCCAAAAAAAATATTCTTCATTCTTACGGGCTCCAACGCCTTGACTTAGCAATGCACCTAACGCTCTTAATATCTAAGTCATGTGTAATTTGTTTTAGGAGACATTTCAGTGTGATTCATATTGGGTAGAATCAAATAGTGATTGTTTAACGAGTGTCTTTTGGGCATTGGTTAAATCATATTTATTAAGCACATACTTTTTTATTTGATTAAAATTGCATTTAGTGCACATTAATTAAACTTATGTATTTCATAATTAAAATCGCTTTTTAATTAAATTAACTCAAAGTTTTCTTTTATAATGACATAAAACCTTGTTTTTTTGGCACCCGTTAAACAAACGCAATCAAATTTAATCAGATACCATGCATTATTTTGTCAATGATGAAGTGCTTGTCAACAGAAAAGATAAGGGCAAATCGCATAAAAAGATACCCATCTTATGTTTAATGTCAATTAAAGGTATTCATCTTCTTTTTTTCTCAATTTAAGGTATCGATCTTTTTTTTTGTTGCAACGTTAGACAATTAACAGGTTTTTAGGTTAAATTTCTAACGATCGTTATTTTATTATTGCATCGTTAGTCCTTTATATGATTTTGTTAAAAAAAATATTTTCTACTTATTTTTAATTAAAATAACTATACATACATTTTTACAACAAACAAAGTTTTTACCCACTATTTTTATACAACTCAACATTTTTTTTACACGTTTCTATACACATTTTCTATACACATATTTTTATAAAAACAGCGTTTTTTCTAACATGATTTTATTCTACGGTATTTATACACACATTTTATACATATTTTTTAATAGACATGTTTTATAACACTACAATTTTTATAACACATATTTTTATACAAACACGTTTTTTTTTACACACAATTTTTTATTTATTTATATTCGCGTTTTTAAAAAAAAGTGCATAAAAATGTGTTTGTAAAAACGTGTATAAAAATGTATGTATAAAATCGTGGATAAAAGCATGTAGAAAAACGTATATAGAAATGTGTTTATAAAAACGTGTACAAAATATGTGTATAAAACGTGCATAAAAACGTGTGTATAAAAACATGTATAAAAACGTGTAAAAAAATTCTGTATGAAAACGTGTAAAAATGTGTGTATAAAACGTGTATTAAGTTTTAAAAATAAGAATAAAAAATATTTTTTTAACAAAATCATATAAAGGACTAACGATGCAATAATAAAATAACGATCGTTAGAAATGTAACCGAAAAACCTGTCAATTGTCTAACGTTGTAACAAAAAAAAAATCGATACCTTAAATTAAAAACACAAAAAAAAAAGATTGATTACGCGTTTAATTGAACATTTGACTCAAAGATGGTAACAATTTTAATTTTTGCGATTTGCCCTCTAAAGTAAGAATCATGCTTTATTTTTAATCAACTTCGCTTCACCATCCTATTGCTCAGGTGGATCTATGTCACCGAAAATGGTTTTTGCTAAATTAATTGGAAACAGAACTTAGATTTTTTGGTCAATTATTTAGGATAAATCTTAAAAATGTTTTGTATACTTACAATTTAATTCATTTTGAATAACGAAAAAAAAACTCATTATAATTATGTATAATATATCGGTTTTATGATTCATTATGCTTACGTTCATTTTTCATAAAAGAATCATTCTTCATAAATAAAAACTATGCATAATGAATCATTGAAAAAATATATGTTATGCATAACGAAATATAAAGGACCAGTATATTATGCAGGTTATACTTGTTCGTTATTCGCATGAATAAAAGATGTAAGTATATAAAGAAGTTTGAGTTAATTACATGGATGGTCCTTGTGGTTTGTCCAAAATTGCATCTGTCATCCTTGAAAGTTAAAAGTTGCATGGATAGTCTCTAACTTTGCAAAGAATTTCATCCGTGGTCCTTTTATGCAAAGTTTAGAGTTGCATGGATAGTCCCTAAAGTTAACACGAGAGACCACAGGCGAAATTCTTTGCAAAGTTAAAGACTATCCATACAACTTTTAAATCTCAAAGACAATAGATGCAATTAAACCACAAAGACCATCCATGTAATTAACTCAAGAAGTTTTAGCTTTTACCCCCATTATTTAGTACTCATTTAAATGGGCATTGGAATGAGTACCCAATTATCCACCCACACCTAAATTTTTTACTTTGGATGTCATACATGGACGATCCAAAATTAAAACTTGTGTTAAGTTTAAAACAACACAAAAAAAGACTTGCCAGAAATCTAATTCTCTCAAGACTTTTCGTCAAACAACATAACAGGCATAACCAACTGGGCTAGCTCAGTTGGCCACCAATGGTAACCTTTGGGAGGTATCATTAGAGAGGTCTCAGGTTCGAGTCTCACCATAGACCTTCAGAGGCGAAAATAAATAGAAGCAGGAGTGGGGTTTATCCCCTAAGATGAAGGTTTGAGGCTTGCATACTGCCCAATTAGATGTCACTGTAAGCTCGAATCACTAACTACTAACTTGCCGTTAAAAAAACATAACAGGCACAAAACCCCTTTACTTTCGTCAACTTCCTGAAAAAAGATTTATAGATGAAAGGGCAAATGGCACAAAATGTATCAAACTTAAGGGTCATTTTCAATCAAGGTATCACACTTTTTTTCTTGCATAAAAAGGCACCAAACTTATTTTTTTGACCAATTTAGGTATTTTCGTTAAATATTTAACGATCATCCGTTAAGTTTTACATTTCAAGTCCACCGCTGCTACCACAACCCCCAATCATCATCGCCACTACCAAACCTCCCCACCACCATCACTACCGAGCACTGCCTCCGATACCAACCCCACTCACCTCCACTGTATGACAATTCAACGAGATTATGTCAGTTTTCAAAGTTTGATATGTTTAAATTCTAAAAAACGTGTCATATATTTATAAACTTAATTAACCTATACTAAGTATTAAATGCACTTGACATTATTGAAGAAATGTTGTAAGGAATTCTGGAAAACTTAGTAGAACAAACCTATTATCGACTTTTACCAAACCTGTTATCGACTTTTAGTTACCTTGCTACCACTAATTACTAAAGCTATGTATGCAGATCTTGGCAAACTTGACAAGTTTAATTAATCGATTTAAATATGCTTCTATAATTAGAAACCGATATTTATTTTGAAATGTAAGACTGAATGTAGTGGTGACCGCAGAGGACACCGCTACGTCAGCGCCAACTCAGCTTTCTCTCTCTTATACCACACAGTGACCAAACACATGTAGTGGTGACCGCAGAGGACACCGAACAATTTTAAAAAAAACATTACATTAATAATTAAACATTTTACAAATTAAAATACGGAAATAAAAATACACGG